>APFE031428878.1:197634-254449 GCA_000404065.3 Pinus taeda | reverse complement strand
ATTATTTTTATTATTAACAATGATATTTATTATTGCTCCTATCTATACTTATTATTCCTATCTATATTATTGTTATTTATTTTTATTCATTGTTGTTTATGTTATCATTATTACTATATTAATCCTAATTGTACTTCTTAACTTACATTAATATTTATATTATTATTGTTTTTATTATTAATTATTTATATATATCTATTATTATTATTTATACTGTTGTTTTTATTTTACATTACAATAATAATATTTTATTTCATTCTTATTGTTAGCTAATATTTAAATGTTTATTATTATTATTTATATTATACTAATTATGTTTATTTATCAATGATATTCTTCTTGCCTAGGTCCCTAAAGAGCAGCAAAGTTAATTTTATTAAGATAGTTGGTCAAGAATTTCTAACCTCGTTATTGAGATCATTTGCGGGGGTTAGCAAGGGGTTCCAATTTTTGCTAATTTCCATGCCACCATCCCTATTAAGGTTCTTAGGATGTTTAATGATTTCAATAGCTTCTCTAACCTTACGTTTGAAATGGTATTCTACATTGGCAATGACTTTGGTGTCTTCCAGGCATATATGGTGATTAGTTTTACCTACATGCTCAGCTAGGGCTGAGGATCAGATTCTTTCGTTACGGATGTCTGCACTATGCTCTTTGAGTCTAATCCTAACGGATCTACCAGTTTCTCCTATGTATTGATCCCCACAAGAACATTTGATGATATATACTCCTTTTTGCTGAAGTTGTTCTTGGTTGTCCTTAATAGATTTCATTCTTTGTTTAATGGTAGACAAGGGTTGGAATGCAGTCTTTATATTTTTCTTATTGAGGATTTTTGCTATTTTGTCAGTGACTCCTTGGATGTAAGGAAGGTAGGCATTCGAGGTTGGGGTGTCTTTTCCCTTGTTTTTATTATTATCAGATTTCGATTTTTGAATGGCTTTGTATATGCTTTTATTATTGTACCCTAGGTTGGAAAAAGTTCTTTTAAGGTATGAAATTTCTTCATCAGTATGGTTTATATCAGAGATTCTATAAGCTCTAGTGAAGAGGGTTTGTAGCACCCCCATTTTTTGGGCAGGGTGGTGATGAGAATCGGCATGAAGGTAGTTATCTGTATGGGCTTTCTTTCTAAAACTTTGTGACCTATGGAACCATCCTTCCTTCTTATGAGGAGAATGTCCAAGAAAGGAATGCAATTATTTTCTTCTACTTCCATTGTGAAATTTGAATAAAATTAGAATAACAAATTAATTATTAATAATATAAACAAAGAAACTAGAGACTTAAATAATAATAGAAATAATTAAATTAAAATAAACAGATAATGAGTCGGCCAATTTATCTTTACATCTAGTTGTTTTCATATTTATACCTATCCTTTTTCCTTCTTTTCTCCACACAATTTGTCCTGATGATGAGTCTAGGTTCAGACTCGAAACGTCGACCATAAAATATGAGCACTGTGGAAAATCCGAACTCCTTTCAAAACTTCTTACTTACTAAATCTGTAGGTATTTCTCCTGGAAATTGATATCCTCCTTCCACAATTTCCAAACATTGGCTCCAAGCAACCGAAGATAGGCTCTGGTTCTTATTTTCCAATATACCAAGTTGTTCCCGTTGAATATTGGTGGTTTGATAGATCCCATGCCTTCGTGATTGTTCATCTTGAAAGATCTTCCTTCAAGCGATCAAGCTTCTTCTAAAGGACCTTCTCTGATACCAATTGTTGGAAATAATACTGAGAGTGGGGGGGGGGGGGGGAATTAGTATTTTCAACTCAATAATCTTTTATTTCCCAAACATATTTATATATGCTACTTCAATGAAGTGAACTTGCATGTGTACACTACTATGATTGGAGGAACCAATGTATACCCAGAGAACTTATGATTTAGTGAATTTATCATGTGTTGAACTTTAATCAGTGCATTAGTAACTTATTATACAATAACTATGTGCAATAATAACATAATAAACCATCACACATAAGTAACACACTTGAACACCAAGATTTAAGGTGGAAACCCAATGCGGGAGAAAAACATCCTGTTGTTATTGTCTCTGTATTTTTAATATAAAGAAAATCT
Organism: Pinus taeda; assembly: GCA_000404065.3. NCBI lineage: Eukaryota > Viridiplantae > Streptophyta > Pinopsida > Pinales > Pinaceae > Pinus > Pinus taeda. Next base: position 252,353 of record APFE031428878.1, on the reverse strand, counting down.
ATTTACAATCTTGTACTGGTGCAGACTCATACCAGTGCGTAGGAAACCACCTGCAGAAGACTACAACCTTCTCTCATTTTCCATCTTCTACTGGAAGGGAGCTACAACCCCCTAGATATTGTACTAGCCGATATGTTTACTAGTATGTAGGCACTAGCCTACAGAAGGCTTTGAACTTCTCTCTTACTCCAGGGACAACGTTTCATTAATTTTCAGACTGGATGCTCCTGGTACACAACAATACAAAATGAAGGCCTTATTTCATCAAATTTTCATAGTAGACTCATCAGAATTTTCAAATTGCATCAACCAACAATCAGTTAATCTGAACAGTTAGATCACTATCACCAGAACACTGTGCTGAACCCAGAAACCTGCATTATCATTCAAAACCAGTTGTAACCTCAAAAATCATACATTAGAATGTATATGCCACTTTACTGAACCCAACCTACGTGTATACACTACTTCCCTTAACAAAACTTGCATATACCTTCAAAACTACTGGATCATAAAAACTTCTAAATCAGATTTGTACCAACTAGTAATATTCTATACATCTACTGTCAATTTACAAAGATCTAGACAGTTAGTAGCAGAGATATCTCTTCACACTTAATCAATCAATCAATCAGACACAAACTCCTTATGCATTCAATTTTACTTTCAGGTCTAAGAATACTTCATTGATCAGACATTTATGAATAAAAGGATTTTCTTTTGCATACACTACTTGGAAGAGTCAAACCTGCATGTATACGCGCCTTTCCCAAGGTGCACCAGTGTATAGCTCTGCAAATATTAACTCACAACTTCGATGCTATTCCAGACTTCAAACATACCTAGATCATGACATTTAAAGAATAAAACATGTGTAAACAATCAAATCTAGCCCAACCAATATCAACTCATCCAATGATAAGTCATTTCAGGTCTCATGATCTTGATCCAACATTGAATTCACAGCACACAAATATTTCAGGTCATATCACTACCATAGCCCCTACAACATAAAATATACTTCAGATAGAAGTATTCTGGAGAAACCCTTTCACTTGCACACTTGGCCCTTTGATCTTCTCCTCCTTATATAGTTTTGGCCTTCCTCAATACCTTGAACCAAAACCACACTTAGGACCTATGGTATTCTTGGACGGGATCAAATAGTTGTTACTCTGCTCAATATTGTGGGCTAAGACCATGGTATTGACCCTTGGTATCCCTTACTCTTGAATTTCTTTGATTTTCCAACCCATACATGTTTTTCCTCTTATGAAAGTGTGTGCATACGTATATGCTCTTTTTATTATGTGAACCTGCGCGTATACGCTATTTTTACAAGGTGAAATTGCGTATACAACTTAAACTATCTGAAAACATCCTTTCCTTCAACTTCTTGATTCTGATCAGTAGACCTCTGTTCCAACTTCCTGTTCTTCTATACCAATGCCTTGTTACCTCTGAATTGACCTATTACACTGTGAGTTTCCTTTTATCAAATCTGAGCAGACCTGTGAGTGAGTTTCCATCAAGGACAACACCTGTATCATAATGCCAACAACCCTTTCATCACCTTTTCTATATAGTTATATTATTTATTTATGTCACTCTTAATGTTGAAATGGTTACTGATTTATTAGCTTTTCATTCCATTACATTTCATTCTTGACTTACCTTCTTGTGCCCCTCATCATTTGCAACAATGTGTTTTAACTATGTATTCCCCCACTTGGATGATAGATTGAGCGTTGTCCTAACACTTTCAAGTTTAAAAATATCTTGCAAGTTACAATACAATTGTGAAAGAATATAGTTAATTGTGAAAACTATACATTCTAATACACTTTATAATTTAGTTTTAGGGAGAAAGAAATTGAATCTTTAAAGGGATATCCAATGTTTAAAAAATCCTTATGCTAATTTATTACGGATTTAAATAATGAAAATCAAAATATTGGATTTCTTTTTCCTACTTGATAATGGCTATATTAAATTTGAAAAAAATTGAAAATATTTCTATATTTTTATATTTATCAACATATTTTTATGATAGTTTAAAAAAATCTACCTCATTTAGTGGTAAGCATTCCCAAAAAGTTGACTCGAAAAAATATTTTGATTAAATTTGCATAAATTACAATGACCATTCTTCAACAAACATTTTAATACATTCATAAATTACATTCAATATATTTATTAAAACATCACACAAGATCAAGTGTTATAACATTCATTTACAAGTTTGGTTGAACCTCGTGCCAATTACACTATGCCACTTTGGGATGAACATTTTATTGTCAAGTAACTAGAATATTTGCCTTTGAAGGATCATTTTGGCTTTGTATCAATCAAAGTTATTAGAATTGGAACAAAATCTTGAATAATATTTGAATCCAAAATAAATGAATTCAAATAGCCAATCAACTAGAAAATCATAAAATGTACAAATTTCAATAAAAACATTATATTCATGTTCATCAATGCCAAATTCAAACCATTGAACACTAAATTAACAAAAAAATATGTTTACCTTTATATAACATGTGAGAGTGAATATAGCAAAATGACATTGAGTAAGATATATGTCTAAACCAAAATACACAAACAATGAGGCTTTAAATGGCTTATATAATCCCAAAAGCATCATACTACAAGCTATAACCAAATTAAGAATCACTAAAACACATTTCGATTAATCAAAATCCTTATTATAACCTTTTGTCTCATTCTTTGGCCTTGATCCTCAAGGGACATTTCTAGTGATTGGGACCTTTAGTGATTTGTATCCATGTGGCTTGGAGTTCATCGATTGCAAGTCCTCAATTGAAAATGTTAGTGACACACTCTCCATGATCCATTCTAAAGAGGGGTTAATATCCCCCAAGACAATGGTATATATATTAGGGGTTGTATTAAAAAACATTTCATCTCAATCAAGGGTTGTATTGCATGAACACAAGAGAGGGGATTCATCAATAATAAGCTTAGATTAGGGATTGGGAAGGGTAAAGGGTGATGTTTTTTTGGGGGGGAGGGGGAGGTGTCATTGGTGGGGTTTATTTGGGTTGGGCTAGTTTGAACTAATTAATTCATTTGAGGCAAAACCATTCCAAATAGATGTCACGTTTAAACTATAAACAATGAAACAACATATAACAACAAGTACAATAAATCTAGCATCAGCTGACGAGTTTAAACATTCTTTCAAAGTTATGCAACATAAAATGTCAATTCAGTGAGTTCATTCAACTCTGCTTTGGAAAATTAAATGAAAAATTTATTAGAATTCTATGATTTATAAAATTAAATTATATATTGAAGAATTTGTACAAGATATAGTTTAGTAGATTCACCTTTTTTTTGTAAGTTGCTGCAAATAATTTTCTATTAATCAAAGAAAAGATACATTATGGATACATTTGAAATTGTCGGCCTCTAACGAATCATCCACCAACATAAAATAATATCACAATTTGACCAAGAAAGACAACAATAGAAGCCAAATGAACTATACCATTATCCTTGACAGTCAAAGATGATGACTGCACCAGTACAACAAGTATTTGATCATGACACATACAAACAAAAAAATACACTTAGTCTTTGCAAAAAGGGCCATAGAAACTCTGTGTCCCAAACCAACCAACCATCTTGTTGACCAGTTATAGTCCTAAAGGCAAACCACACCCTCCCTACAGAAAACACCTCCATTCCATGAACAATAAATGTGGCTATCAATCTCTAGGATGTGAATAATAAAACAATTAAAACCCTTTCCCAGAGTTAGCATGGGAAAAAATACAAAAATGAACCAAAGAGTACCATCATATTTGTGCCATAAAAGTCAAACCAGAGAGTCCACCTAACCAGAACCAACTTGGGTAGATATTGATGGTTTCCCATGGCGAGTGGGAAACCTACTGTAAACCCCTCAAGAACCAAAACGAGTTCCAAGAAGACCCGTCGACAATGTGGAGAAGTAAATGGAAAAAGAGAGACAAAAAACTTTTAGCCATAAGTTAATCCTGATCTGATGAAATGATGGTGAGGTCCTGAACGTTATCAACAGGTAGGTCAATATGATCACCAATATCACCAAAAGGGTTGGTGAGATCCCCATAGGTAGAATCCAACACAAGAAAACCTTCCACCCTAGCCAGTCTTGGATCGACATTATCAAGACAAAACCTTAGATTCCACAACATACATTTAATATCCTCTAATCTAGAAGATAGATTATAACTGCCAATTTGATTGTCTTTAAATATTAAATGGAGTAATGTATCCATTTGCTGATGCAAGGTGAGGGAGTATAAGAAATGGAGTCTCTTCATACGAAATCAACCTGGGTCCAAGACCCTTTGCAAGTACGAACCTGTAACAAACCTAGTTGAATTTCCATGTAAAAAAAGATAAGACCAAGGTCATGGGATGCATATTCCAAACTGAATGGTGGGAAAAAAATCAGTTTATTATGGCTAAGGAAATTGGCAAAGGCATTAGCAAAGTCATTGGTAAATGCAAAGTGGTAATAATTGGAATTTTATTTATGAGATAATGGAAAATAGGAGAAAAGGAAGGTGAAAGATCACATAATTCCATATGATGGAAATTGAAGGAAAAATGAAGGAAAATGAAGAAATTAGAGACCTTAATGATCAAAATGCTTATGAGGATCATTTCATGGATTTTTTCAGTTCAGTCTTTGGTACTCTTATTCTATTCTCTCTCTCTCTCTCTCTCTCTCTCTCTCTTACTCTTGCACACTTAGAGTTTTCTTGGACAACTCTTGGAGGATTTTGGCATACCTTGGATTTGGAGAAAAAAGGAAAAGGAAAAATAGGAAAGTGCAAGGGGAAAACGAGATCAGTTGCTACAATGGGATACTTTACAGGTATCAAGTTGCATGTATGGTTTCCTTGCTAGTTTTGGCATGCATGGTACATGCATGTGGTTTATTGGTTATGAGTTGTCACTGGCATGGAGGATTGCTTGGATTGACAATGGTTTTTCCTAGCCTTACCATTTCATGGATAGCCATGGTCTTGTGGGTTTTCCCATTTATTTTTGATTGGTGCTCATGTTCATCATAGCTGTGGGTTGAGTTACTAGCTCCTGGAGCCTTGGTTGGACAAATATTGTGGAAGCCCTAGAACAACTTGGGTTGAGTTGCTAGTCTTGGAGCCTTGGTTGGACAAATAATCTAGATCCCTTGGTGGGTTGAGTTACTAGTCTTAGAGCCTTGGTTTGACAAACACTCTATAGCCTTACGAGGGTTGAATTACTAGTCCTGGAGTAGGGTTGGAAAAAACGCTCTAGAGCCCTGAACAACTTGGGTAGATATTGATCTGGTTATGGTTAGTGATGTCCAATAGTGAGGTGGAATCAATGGTTGAGGGTTGAGGTGGTTTGGCATATGGAATCTTTTGTTTGGTCTTGGTTGGTTTATTCTATGAGATCCCACATTCATGCTTGGAATATGGCGCGGGGGTGATTGGCTGAAAGAAATATTTGGATCATCCCAATCTATGGTTGGGTGGTATGCGGAAGTCCCTGAATTGGATGGCATTTCATATTTTAATAAGAGGTATTTTTTATTGTGATCAATGAGAATATGTATTTATTATGATTGTGATATTATGGTTGAGTGGTGATGGTTTACGTGTCGGTTATTTGTTGGTTTCTATGTTGGTTTATGATATATAATGTTTATGGCTCTTGACATGTTTGATGAATGCATGGCTTAAAAAATGTTATTGCGACTATTATGAGAGGGAATTAGAACTTCTTGGTGAATCTCAGATAAGTTTCAGATCCCTATATTCAGATATGCATTCATGACCTGTAGATTACTTGTTTGCCATATGTTTGATGAAATGTATGTCATGGTTAGGCTTGGTTAGGTCAAGTCCTTGATAAATTTTTGTGTTAGAGGCTTCATATTTGTGTCATTTATTTTTTTGGAAAGTTTCATCAAGTTTTGGGTTGTGATCTGGAGTCCTGTGATATGGATTCTAGCCTTGAAAAAGTAGCATCGATTTCGCAGTTGCATGCCTAGAACTGGGAAATTGGGACTGCAGTCACTCCCTTTCAAGATTGTCCATGCAATTGGGATTTCAGGTTAGTAAAAACACAATATGACTCAGGGTTTTGGCACCTAGAGGGGTGGTTTATCTCTTGTGGGTCCTATAGCTCCTGAGGAACGTCAATAAGGTTTCAATTTGCCGATTCCACTTCCTTAATTGTACTTAGGAGGTTAAGTCATAACATAGTAACTCTTCATCACATATTTACCTCGGTGGACTAGTGAACTTGGATATGTGTGGGAGGAGGGTGTTACAGGGTGGTATTCGAGCTCCCAGGTTCAACACTTCGGACTGGATGGGCAAAATTTGTTTTTCATGTATGCATGTTAGTTATCTATGTGTTTGTTGTACATGCATTGTGATAGTCATTGCATTCATTTTATGTCATCATGACATTGTTGGTATGTTATGATGATAATATGTTGGTCGAGATAGAATAGGAGATGCAAATTATTATAGCGAGGCTTTTGCACTGGACTTTGGGGTAAGAGTAGATCGTCATACAAGTTTGTATGTTGTGCATCCAAGTATGTTGGTTATTGGTTGTTATATGCAGTATTGTTATATACATGCTTAACATTCTATTGGTGTTGTGGTTACATGCATCATAGATTCGAGTTGATCATTGTGGTCATATGCGCGTATGCCAGTTAGTCATGCATGGTAGTTAATTTGTTGTTATATGCATTGCATTCATACACATGATGAGTATGTCATCACAATTAATATCTTGATCTTATTATGTATCGTTCTAATTTGGATTGGCCTTTGCATATGGTTATGGTTATGATACTCATGTATGAGTTGATATACTTGTGATATTGTGTCATATTAATATGGATTAACTATACATATGTGATAGCCTCTCGTGATACAGATTGAGGTATGAGTTGATTATGTTGTTTATCTAGTTTATCTAACATGGTACATTTACAGGTTGTTTGAAGGTTGATTAATTTCATTATATGAGTATGTGCCTATAATATTGCATGAAGTAATGATCTAGTTTTAAGATGGTTGTACTAACACAATATGTTCTGAGATAGCTAATATGCACTTGCAAGTGGGTGCTAGTTGTAGCATTATTACCATGATGTGAGTTGATTATGGCATGATTGTTAGTATTGGTAAAGGTTGATTTCAAATTAATATACATGATGTATTGATATTTGGAACATGTGATTGACATGTGTGAACAGTTGCAGGGAAATATCCTTGGTATTGGCATGACAAGGTAAAATTTGATTTGTTTATATATAACTAATATCTGGGTGATGTGATAGCATATAATACGACTCAATTATAAAAAGGAAAATTGTAAAGGAAAGGAATCGAGTGAGAATTCCTTTGGCTATGTTTGGAAATCCTAATTCCAAATGAATGAGTGCTTTTCATACATGAAGTCATATTAACCTTGATTTTGTCTGATGTTATGTGGATATGTGCTAGATTCAAGAACATGCATTAGACATGTATAAAAACTAGTTTCCAGTTATGGTTGGATTTTTCAAGGAATTGGAGTCCCTTGAGAGGTAATATATGTACGTGTCCAGTTATAGGTCAACATGCTTGACACAACAAGGTAAGTTAATCGATATATTGTTATGTTTATTTATGTATTGACAGTTATGTGTTTATGGCAGTATCATGCATGAAATTGCATGGCAAGAGATTGTCATGAAAATTTGAAGAAGGCTCAGGACAATCTTTCCCTTGGAAGCATTGGGAACCCATGGGGATTGGGTCATGGTGTTTGTTGGGAGTTTTTTGCTTCGACCTTTTGTCGATTTTTTTCTCTTGATTTTGCAGTTTTGTTTACGTTTGATGCATGGCCATGCCACTTTGTTTGTGGTGTTGTAATTTTGTTAGTTTTCATGGTTTTATTTTGTTTCTTTCTTGTTCTTTCCTTTTATGTTTTGAGGGCCTTGGGAATTGGTTGGGGAAAGAGGAAAGTTAATGGAGCTCGGGAAGAGTTGGCTAAAACCCAACAGGTAATGTAAGACTCATATGAAGTCGGTGCATGAGTAAAGGGCAGTTGTAGGCAAGAAAATGGCGGCTAGTTGGATTTGTTGGGCCCATTGGTGTAAATGGACAGTGGCAGAGCAATCATGAGAAAGGTAACAAGAAAGGTGAAGTAAATGGATTTGAGGTGTCAGATGGCTTGACTATGTTGGGAATTGTTGCTCTTAATGTTATGCATGTTGTGCATGGATAAAGGGAGTTCTCTTAACCTAGACCTTATGATATATGGTAATTATGTTGTGATCATGATTATGTTGATGATTACATGTATATATATGTATGTATTCCATTGTCTAACAGGGCCTCTAGATATCATGCTTGCTTTATGCTAACGATTATATATATGTATGTATGTATGCCATTGTCAGATAGGGTCGTCAAGGATCATAATTGTTTTATGTTGATGTTTATATGTATATATGTATGTATGTATGTCATTGTCTAACAAGGTCGTCAAGGATCATGATTGTTTTATGATGATGTTTATATGTATATGTGTATGTATGTATGTCATTGTCTCATAGGTTCACCAGGAATCATTCTTATGGAGGAATGATTTCTTATGCAAGTGAATGGCATGAAGAGGTTCCTGGTTTATGAGGAATTAAGTGGGCAGAGTAGCCCTGAAAGATCTATGAGGTTAGTATCATGTGGATATGAATTGATATTATGTGATTATATTATGTCCATGCTTATGTTATGGACATGTAATGTTGAGGGATACATCAGTGGAATGAAAGTAATGTGATCTACGGTATGTTGGAATAAGCATGAATAGTGGGAAGATACTAGAAGCAAGGTTGCTTGGTAGAGTTAGTTTGTGGTCTATAGTGTTGTGTGCATGTTGCATATGTCGTACTGTATACATATGGTATTGTATGCATGTTGCATATGTCGTATTGTGTACATATGGTGTTGTGTGCATGTTGTATGTGCATTATTGTGTACATATAGTGTCGTGTGCATGTTGCATATGTGGTATTGTGTACATATAGTGTTGTGTGTGTTGAAAAATGTGTAACTGGGTTCGGTCTTCATAAGTATGAAATGTATTTTTTATTCTTGTAAATTATAAAATGAAAGAAAAAATATTATTATTATTTTGGAGCATGGGTTTCATGCTAAATGTCTTTTATTTTATAGGTCAAGCACCCATTGAGTGCTTCTAGGGCTTGTCTTAGGTCAAGAAGTCAAAATAGTCATTGTCATAAGTTGAAGACCCCATCGGGAACATTGTAACTTGTAAAAAAAAACTGTTTTTGTCTTAAAAAGTGTCTAGATACCCTCCAAGACCAAGTCGGTCTGGCAACTAGTAAGTCAACCTAAAGGAAGAGCCACATCCACCCTTGAAGAAGCATATAAATAGAAGAGGAATCATCATACTTGAAGCACATTCACTCACCACTCATTCTAGCAAAGGAATAGGAAGGAGAAGGCAGAAAAGGAAGAAGAGGATGAAGAGGAATTTGTTGTTTGGGCTATTTTCTCTCACATGTGCTAAGGAGAACTAGGGTTTCTGTCGCAAGACCTAGGGTTTCTATCTTCAAGTTCGATCTTGGAGAAAAGGAGACAAGTAGGTCAAGAGAAGGTCATAAAGGGTAATCCTCATGCTCCTAAAGTGAGGGAAATTTAAGTGGAGGTCAAAGGAGGGCTCAAAAGACAGATCGAAGCTCACACGTGTGGCAGCAACAACTACTCGGGGGCCAAAATTTCAGATCTACAGTGGAGGTTGAAATTTTTGCAGCTGGAGGTCAAAGAAGTGATACCGAAAGAGATTTGACTAGGTTTTATAGGATTAGGGTTAGCACATCATCCAAAGAGATTGGTATTGGAGGGTTCTAAAGTCATTCTTAAGGTCTTGGAATTCGCCAATTGAAAAATCTATAAGAGAAGATATTTTTGGGTTTTCCTCTCAAGAGGATAGGTTTTGGCCCTTGCTTGTAGGTTATATTATGTGTTCTTGTTCTTCTCATTTTGGTAGTTGTTTGATGATTCAAAAATATAATAATAAGTGACAAAGCTAATAAGTAAAAGAACACCACAAGCAGTTATCAAGTAAAGAGAATTAATCATAATCATTACCCCATTGAATTCTTAACATGGTTTCAGAGCTAAGGTTGGCTAAGGGCATCATGAAGATATCCACTACATTGAAGAAGTTCATTAAGAATTGTTCAAAGGTAGAAATATATCTCAATAAAGGCATCAAGGAAGCATGGAGACTGTTATTCTCTACAAAGAAGGAAGTAATCAAGAAGGTATCTTCTCCACACTCACCGACACATTCCAAGAAAAGCGCATTTGGGTAATTGATAGTGGTGCATCTACACACATGACAGGTCATAACAAATAATTGAAGACGTTATCAAATGGAAAGTCTTCTTACACAGTGGAACTATGAGATAACAAAATCTATGCCGTGAGAGGTATTGGATCAACCTCTATAGAACTGGAGAATGGAATCAACATTCACCTCAACAACATCCTATTTGTTCTAGGTTTTCATAAGAACTTACTTTCCATTTCAATTCTAGAAGATAAGGGTGATAGAGTAGATTTCTTTGATGGAAAAGTTGTAGTATGGAGTAAAAACTCAAGCATAGAGAATTCTAGAGTAATTGGCATCTAAGAAGGAAGACTTTACAAGTTCATATCTCCTCTAGCACAAGCTTTGGTTCACGTTGAAATTAACTCATGTGAACTTTGGCATAGAAGATTTGGTCATCTATATTTCAAAATCCTTTCAACTCTAAGTTCCAAAGTAGATGGAATACCTGAACTGAAAGAAGATCATGAAGGAGTATGTAAGGGATGTGCATTGGGTAAGAATACCAAGAGACCATTTTGAAGTAGTGCTTCGTGGTCAAAAATAAGTCTTGGATCTCATTCACTCCAAAGTATGTGGCCCTATGACTCCTAAATCACTTGGAGGTCCTCTAACTTATGTCACATTTATATATGATCATTCAAGAAAGACCTGGGTTTGCTTAATGAAAACCAAAGATGAAGTATTTACAAAATTTCAAGAATTCAAAGTTGAAATGGAGAACCTTACAGAAAGAAGAATCAAGATACTAATATACGATAATGGAGGAGAGTATACATCCAAGGAGATTATAACATCTTGTAAAGAGTGTGGGATTAAGTATGAGTTGATAGTCTCATATAATCCCTAACAAAATGGAGTTGCAGAACGAAAGAACTAATCCATTGAAGAAAGTGTAAAGGTGATGTTACATGATCAATATCTACCAAATTTTTTGTGGGGGGAAGCCATGAAGACAACAATATATATTCAAAATTGAAGTCTCCATAGGCCACTTGACAAAATGACTCCCTAAGAAGTATTCACTGGGAAGAAACCTACTATAAATCATCTTTTAATATTTGGGTGTCTCGTATATATTCATATACCAAAAGACAAAAGAAAGAATTTGGAGCCATCAGGGATGAGAGGAATATTAGTTGGCTACAACAAATCATGTAAGGCTTATAGAATCTACATAAAGGAAGGACACCATATAGAAGTAAGTCGAGATGTCATATTTGAAAAGAGTATCACATTCAAGAAATCTAAGGAACTTCCCATGGACTTTGATGATGAAGATGATGGTCCTAGTGAACCCATTCAAATTTGGGTCCTCCTCAAATCAAGAAAGAGACCAAATTGGTTGAAATATACACTACTTGATGCAGAAGGTCATGGGGCAGTGAAAGGCTCATTTAGAGAAAGCAAGAAATCCAAGAGATATTATGGGTATGTTGCATACGTGAAAAAAATAATAGAAGAGTAACCATCCACTTTTGAAGAGGTTGTAAATCATCAGGAATGGAAGGATGCCATGAATGAAGAGTATCAATCTATAATGAAGAATGGAGTTTGGGAGATTGTACCTAGGTTCGAAGACAAATTTGTGGTAACTTCCAAGTGGATCTATAAGATAAAACATGCGGCATATGGAAGTATAGATAAGGAAATATTTGTGGATAGGGGCTTCTCTCAACAAGAAGACATCTACTACGAAGAGACATTTTCTCCAACAACAAGATATACAATGATTCGTTCATTGGTCTCTCTCACGACATCGATGGGATGGAACATCCACCAAACGGATGTAAAAACTACATTTCTGAATGGTACAATATATAAAGAAGTATATACTAAACAAACCTTGGGATTTGAAGTTAAATACAGGAATCCATATGTTTTCAGATTGAAGAAATCATTATATGGCCTCAAGCAAGCACCAAGGGCATGGTATGCTAGATTGGATGCATACCTACAAAGAATAGGCTTCAAAAAAAATTATGTTGATCTGAACATTCATATCAAGGTTTCTAGATGGAGAACCTGTAATAATTATTCTGCATGTAGATGATATTCTCTTGAAACGTATAGAAGGTTGAATTGAAGAATGTAAGAGGAAACTAGCAACAAAATTTTACATGAAGGATCTAGGGCTGATGCATTACTATTTGGGACTAGAAGTCTAGAAAGGACTTGATGAAGTTTAGTTTGGGTCAAGGAAAGTACACGATCAAGATGTTGAAGAGGCTTGATGGACTACAAACCTCTGTCCACTCTTATGATCACAAACTTGAAGACATTGAGTTCCAAATCGATTCCTGTGGATCCTTCCAAGTATAGAAAACTGATTGGCTCACTGATGTACTTGGTGAACACTTGAATAGACATATTTTTTGATGTAAACATTCTCAATCAATTCCAACTGGATCCAAATCATGATCATTGGATAGAAACAAAACATATATTGAGATATATGTGAGGAACTATCCACTACTAACTGAAATATGCCAGGAGGAATGATGTCCACCTAATTGGATATACATATTCTGACTGGAGAGGTAGTGGGAAAGATGAAAGAAGCACTACAGGAGGATTTTTTAGTTTTAGATCCTTTATGATCTCATGGATAAGAAGAAAGCAAGACACAACTGATTTGAGTAGTGTTGAGGTTGAGTATGTTGCAACCTGTGAAGTAAGCAGAGAAGCGGTATGGTTAAAGAAGTTGTTATCTGACCTATTCAAAGGACTTATGGACACTACATTGTTACATTGTGACAACACCAATTGTATATAATTGTCTGAGGACCCAGTATTTCATGGAATAACAAAGCATGTAAACAACAAGTATCACTATATTCAGGAGCTAGCACAAAATGGTGTGTTGCAACTACAATATATCTCCACTAATGAGTAGGTAGCTGACATATTAACGAAATCTATTCCTAAAAATAAGCTTGTTTACTTGATATAAGCTTGGCTTGGTTAATGTATCCTCCCTAGTTGAGAGGGAGAGATTGGAACATCATTCTTGTATTAACTTTGGAAGACAAAATGGAGGATTAGGTAACCATCTGGCATCTAATACTCTTTGAGGATGAGGTAGGGAATCCAAGATAAGAGTAGTCAGGGATCAATATCCTTTGAGAAATAGTTATCCAAGACAAGAATAGTCCAAAGAAGGTCATACTTGGTGAACACTCTAGTGGAGTATGTACGTTGAGATATAATGATGATGGTGTCTATAAATCATTGGTCTCGCCGTCATTGTGCTATGATCTTGTGGAAAGATAGAGATGTTAGTCAAGGCCTTGCTATATGAAAATGTTGGTTGGTATGATGCTAGATAGATGGGTTAACAATCCGACTCTTCTTATGAGATCTTTTCAAATTGAGAATGTCCATGCACCTCTTATGAAAACCTCCCTAGTTAAGAGGGAGTGTTGAAAAATGAGTAACTAGGTCGATTTTCATAAGTATGAAATGTATTTTTTATTAATGTAAATTATAAAATAAAATAAAGTTTATTATTATTATTTTGGAGCATGGGTTTCATGCTCGGGTGTGGTAACTGATTCGACGTGTTTACAGAAAGGACAACGACAAAGGAAGAAGCAAATAATTATTTGAAGGATAAGTATCAATATTTTATTTCAATTTTATTATTCATATGATCTGTGACTCTAATTTATGATGGTTACATGTGATATATGATTTTGATTATGTTAATTGCATTTTGAGCTAACCAGATGTAATTTGTTTATACATGATGATTTGATCAAATAATTAGTTTGGCTTATTGTGACAGGAAGTGAACAAAATTGCAAGTGTACCTTTTTTATGAGCCACCAATGAGGTATGATTTGAATTTATTTTAATTTGTTTTTAATATAATGGAAATTATGTACTTGGTATAGGAAAGCATGGAAAATGCTCGATTTGGGTGGTTGAAACTGATTGCAAGAATCAGCAGCAAAAACAAAGGAATGTGACATGAAACAATATGTTGGTAAATCATTCAGGAACAGGGCCATTGTGGGACACTGGTATCCAATAGTGTCTATTGATTTCCATGAGCATGTTGTGACTGATATGATGGTTTTGAGGTAGGTATATTCCTTGGTTTTTGGACTTTCCAATGCCAGAAAACCTTGCCAAGGGAGGGGTCACCTGAGGGACTGTGTAACAGAGAAGGGGATGCCCATGAAACTTGGAAGGTGTGTGATTGCACGGAAGGGGGTGACCGGATTTCCCAAGGGACTATGTATCAGAGAAGGGAAGGTCAGGGAATACATTTGTTTTGATCATTATCATTTCCATATGGAATCACTAGCACATTGGGAGTGTGCCCTAGAACAATGAGTCAATAACTGTCCACTAAGAGAACAAGTAGCACAAGGATTGGAGCATTGGACATTGGATGCAAATTTGACTTTGGCAATGGATTTTGGACTTCCTAGGAAAGAGGTGAATCCTAGTACTACTTATGAGGGTGGAGGTGTGAGCCTCTGTATTCCTTTATTGTTGATGCAGGTACCGTATCATTTTATTTGTTGGTTGAGAAAATGTGCATATATGTATATGTGTATATTATTGTAAATACTATATCGAGTTGGATTTATAAAGCTCCATGGACAATATGATTTTTTTTTTATGGTTGAAGCAAATGTGTATGAGTATATATGTGGTTGTTATTGTAAATATCCTAATGAGTTGTGTTATAAAGCTCCAGTAACTAGTATGTTTGTCATGTTTCAGCAGTGGTTATTGTAAATACTACAACAAGCTATGTTATCAAGCTCCATAGGCAGTATTTTTTGGTTTTCAACGGTCTTGCTGGTTATAGGTGTCATAGAACACCAAGGACGGTGTTCCCCAAAGGGGGAGGGTTTTTTAACAGCCCTTGTTGAATTTTCTTGTAAAAAAATATATAAGACCAAGGTCATGGGACACATATTCCAAGATGAATGGTGGGAAACATGTCATAGTGAGTATCAATTTCAGTTTATTATTGTTAAGGAAATTGGCAAAGGTGTTGGTAAAGGTAAAGTGGTAATAATTGGCATTTTATTTATAAAAGGAAGGTGAAAGGTCACATAATTGCATGTGAGGAAAATTGAAGGAAAATGAAGAAATTAGAGGCCTCAATGATAAAAAGGCTTTTTAGGATCAATTCATTGCTTTTTATAGTTTAGTCTTTGGCACTCTTATTCTATTCTCTCTCTCTTACTCTTGCACACTTAGAGTTTTCTTCGAGCACTCTTGGAGGATTTTTCCGTACTTTGGATTTGGAGAAAGAAGGCAAAGGAAAAGTACAAATGCGCAAGGGATAGAGGGATCAACAACTACAATGAGATACTTTGCAGGTATTAAGTTGCATGTATGGTTTTCTTATTAGTTTTGACATGCATGGTACATGCATGTGGTTTCTTGGTTATGAATTGTCATTGGCATGGAGGATTGCTTGGATTTCCAATGGTTTTACCTGACCTTGACATTTACTGGATAGCCATTGTGTTATGGGTTTTCCCATTTATTTTCTTATTGGTGCTCACGTTCCTCATGGTCATGGTTTGAGTTACTAGTTCCTGGAGCCTCGGTTGGAAAAACACTCTAGAAGCCCTGGAATGACTTGGTTTGAGTTACTAGTCCTAGAGCCTTGGTTGGACAAACACTTTGGAGCCCTGCAACAGTTATGGGTTGAGTTACTATTCCTAGAGCTAGGTTGGAACAAATTCTTTGGAGCCCTGGAAAAACTGGGTAGAGATCGATCTAGTTATGGTTAGTGATGCCCGGACCGTGAGGTGGAATCACTAGTTGAGGGTTGAGGTGGTTTGGCCTCTAGAAGCCTTAGTTTGGTTTTGGTTGGTTTATTCCATGAGATCCCACATTCATGCTTGGAATATGGTGTGGGGGAATTTGGTCGAAAGAAAGATTTGGTTCATCCCAATCTATGGTTGGGTAGTACGCGGAAGGCCACGAATTGGTTGGAATTTCATATTTTAATAAGAGGTATTTTCTATTGTGATTTTTGAGAATATGTATTGATTATGATGGTGATATTATGGTTTAGTTTCCATGGTTTATATGTTGGTTATTTGTTGGTTTCTATGTTGGTTATTTGTTGGTTATATGTTGGTTATATGATGTATAATTTTTATGGATCTTGACATGTTTGATGAATATATGAATGGTTGCTGAATTTATGGACTAATTTTTTTTTATTGTAGCTACTATGAGAAGGCATTCGACCTTCTTGGTAAATCTCAGATAAGTTTCAAATCCCTATATTCAAATATGCATTTATGACTTGTAGATTACATGTTTGCCATATGTTTGACAAAATTTTTGTCATGGTTAGGCTTGGTTAGTACAAGTACTTGATCAAGTTTTGTGTTAGATGATTTTCCTTTGTGTCATTTATTGTTTTGGAAAGTTTCATCAAGTTTTGGGCAGTGATCTAGAGTCTAGCCATGAAAAGGTGGCACCGATTTCATGGTTATAGGCACAAAATTAGGAGATTGGGACTGCAATTGCTCCCTTCTAGGATTATGCATGTGACAGGAGGCCTACAGTCACATGAATGAAATATTATGCATGTGCGTTAGGAGTTTATGTAAAATGCAATCTGGCTCAGGCTTTGTTATGCTCTTGACCTGCGAGAAGATACTAGAATACCAAATATGTGAAGAAATATACCCAGAACACAGAACAATAAGAAATAACAACATGTATTTTATTATTCAGAAAGGAAAGCAATGTTCACTTGCCACTTCGAGGGGGCAACCTTCAATAGAGCTGGGCTCAATTACAAAATAAGACATGACACTCCTCGAGGGAGTCTCTATCCTTTATATAGGATTCATACATGCAATACCATGAGTTAGTACCATGGTTCTTATTAATACCATCTATCTAATACCATGGCCCATTTTAACTAACTTTGGTCCCTTCTTTAAATGTGCGTCAACCACTTACAATTATTAATAGGGCTTTATTGACTCTTTACTTAACTATAACTATGACTCGACCCTATTACATAAATAAGGGGGTTAGGGTTGGACCCTAACATGCCCTCCCCCATAAAAATAGCCTTGTCCTCAAGGCTGAAGCTACGGAAATTGCTGAAGGATAGTGGCTGGTTCCCAAGTCACATATTCTAGAGAGGTGTCTTTCCACTTGACGAGGACTTCCTTGATCGTGCAACCACACAGGTGTTGTTCTCGCGTGTCAAGAACCTGTTCAGGTTGGAGCCAGATTGAACCTTCTTCATCCAATTCTGGTAGACTGGTTTGAATTCGTCAATGGTTCCTAATCACTTTCTTGAGGCAAGAGACATGGAAGACTGGATGGATTTTTGCAGTTGGTGGCAAAGCTAGCCTCTAGGCTACTTCTCCAATGCACTGAAGTACTTGATACGGTCCATAGAATTTTGGAGATAATTTCTGACAACCCCTGTCTTTGAGGGATGTTTGCTTATATGGTTGTAGCCTCAAGAATACCTAATCCCCTTCTTGAAGTTTGCATTCTGAACGATGTTGATCTACCTATTGCTTCATGCGGTTTTGAGCTTGATGGAGATTCTCTTTCAGATGGGCCAGCATGGTTGTGTGGTTCTGTAGGAGTTGATCCACTGCTTGTACCTTCGAGAATCCCTGGATATAAGAAGTAGGTGAAGGAGGAAGTTGACCATAAACTGCTTCATATGGAGTCATTTTGGTGGTGGCATGATAGTTAGTGTTATACCACCATTCAGCTAGAGGTAACCACTGGACCCATAGAAGTTGCTTTTCTGATGTGAAACACCTAAGGTAGGTCTCCAGACATTTGTTGACTGCTTCAGTTTGACCATCAGTTTGGGGATGATAGGAAGTACTGAGTTGTATTTGGGTACCTTGTAGCCTGAAGAGTTCCTGCCAAAAGTTACTAGTGAAGATTGAGTCACGATCAGACACAATGGAAGTGGGCATGCCATGCAATTTGAATATCTGGTCCATGAAAGATAGCACCACCAAATATGGTGTAAAAGGGTGGGGTAGGGCACAAAAATGAGCATACTTAGAAAGTATGTCCACAACCACCATGATGACTGACTTGTTTCCTGACTTCGGAAGACCCGTAATGAAGTCCATTGAAACATCCATCCAGATTGACGCCAGGACGGGCAATGGTTGTAATGTGCCTGGGGATTTGACTGTTTCTCCTTTGTGACGCTGACACACGTCACACTCAGCTACAAAAGTAAGAATGTCCTTTTTCATGCCTATCCAGAAGAATGAACGTCGAGTGCGAGCATAAGTCTTCTGAAAGCCTAAATGGCCTGCAGTGGGAGATGAGTGCAACTCCGCCAAAATGTGACTTTTGAGGGTGGATGTTGGTGATATCACTACTGTATCCTTGTAGCGAAGAATATCATCCTACCAAGAGTAGCCCGCTATGGAATTTGGATACGCGTGCAATTTATTAATGAGTTGGGAGAGCAAAGGATGTGAAAACCATTCCTTGCGAGCCTCTTCAATCCATTTTGGAATGGGAAGGGAGATTGCGAGCAGGGTGCTTTCCTCCTTAAATTGGTGTGACAAAGCATTTACTACGACATTTTCACACCCTTTCTTGTAAATTATCTCATAATCATATTCCAACATTTTGGTGGGCCATTTATTTTGTTGTGGCAAGGATAGGCATTGCTCCAAAAAATATTTAAGGCTTTGATGGTCTGTGCGGATTTGGAAACGTCGCCCCAATAAGTATGGTCACCAGGTATCCATTGCATGTAAGATGGCCATCATCTCCTTCTCATAGGTGGATTGTCCCAGATTTTTCCCACTTAGTTGTTGGCTAGTGAAGGCCAAGGGTCGACCTTCCTACATTAAGACCACCCCAATGCCCGTAACTCAAGCATCACATTCAATCACAAAATATTTGGTGAAGTCGGGTAGTGCTAATACGGGAGTGGAACACATGGCATGTTTGAGAGCTATAAATGCCTGTTGCGCTTCATCATTCCAGAGAAATGAATTTTTCTTGAGAAGGTGAGTGAGGGGTCTTGCAATGCGACCATAATTGTGGACGAATTTGTGATAGTAGCCGGTGAGACCCAAAAATCCTCTCAAGCTCTTCAAGGTCTTTGGTTGAAGCCACTCCTGCTTTGCCTAGATCTTTTTGGGGTCCACCCTGACACCTTCACGCCCCACAATGTGGCCCAAATACTCAACTTCTTCCATGCCAAAAGAGCACTTGGACATCTTGACAAATAATTTATTCTTCTGAAGCAGTTGCAAGAGCAGATCTACATGCTGAAGATGTGTTGCCCAGTTGCAGCTGTAGATGAGGATGTCATCAAAGAAAACAAGGACAAATTTTCTGAGATATGGTTTGAGCATGTGGTTCATGAGGCTCTGAAAAGTGGATGGGACGTTACAAAGACCAAATGGCATGACCAGGAATTCATAATTTCCTTCATGAGTTCGGAAAGCAGTCTTTGGAATGTCTACTTCTTTCATGCGAATTTGGTGATAGCTCGAGCGAAGGTCGAGCTTAGTAAAGAATTGATCCCTATTTAGTTCATCCAGCAAATAATAGACAACGGGGATGGGAAATTATCTTTGATCGTCAGCTTTTTGAGGGCCCCGAAGTCTGGACACATATGCCATTCCCCATCTTTCTTGAGCATCATGACCACAGGCGATGAACAAGGACTAATGCTAGGACGAATGACGCCTGCTTTCAGGAGTTCCTTGATGATTTTTTCAATTTCATTCTTTTGGGCGAACGAATATCTATATGGGTGCACATTTGTTGGTTGTGCCCCTGGGACCAAAGTAATGCTATGATCATGTTCCCCTCTCAAGGGTGGAAGCTCATGAGGCTTGTCAAAGACCGGCAGATGGTTGTTTAAGATCTATTGCATCTCAGGATGAATATTAAGAGAAGTGGGTTTGAAGGCCTGGATGGCATTAAACTGGGCTATAACTCCATGGTGGCCCTTTTTTAACAATTTTTCCATCCTATGCGAGCTGATGATAGAGGGAGCACCTTCCTGGAGTCCGTGGGGGGTATGTGTGTGGTTATTCTGCTTAAAGCTCATATATAACTCCTGGAAATACATTATGATTGGGCCGAGTGTGCGGAGCCATTCAGCACCCAAGACAATGTCACATCCACCCATGTGTATGGCAAACATGTGGGTCTTTAGTTGATAATCCCCCATTTGAAGTTTGACATTTTCACAACAACCTTCACATTTCATTGTCCCCCCATTAGCAATTTGGACCTGGAAATTAGAGATTTCTCTGACAAAACAATGCACCTCTTCAGTGACTCTTTGATGGATAAAGTTATGCATACTACCACTATCAATCAATACTACTACAGGGCGATGCTTAATAAAACCTCTGATTTTGAGAGTTTGGAGAGAAGAGATCCCTGCCAATGCATGAAGCAAGATAACTAGTTCTTCGGGTGCATTGTCCAGCTGGTTTTCCTCATCTTCCTCCTCTAGTTCCTCAAATGGTGGGGCTTCCTCCGATGAACTATGATCAGTAGCATCAATTTGAAAAAATTTGGGTTCCTTGCATTTATTCCCCGAGGAGTATTTCTCATCACAGTAGTAACACAATCCTTGGTTTCTTATTTCTGTCATTTCCACTGGTGACACCTTTTGAACCTTAAGTGTTTGGGTAGTGCTTTGAGCCTGGGTGGGGCGACCCTTGGCTATGAAATTTGGATGAGTGGACTGGGCCGCTAATGTGCGTTCTACTTCACGAGCTATCTTGCAAGCTTCCAGTCATGAGATTGGGTGTTGCAGTCAGACGTGGGCTTGTATAGCTTCTTTGAGACCACTGACAAAACATTCCAAGTAGAACTCATCGTGTAGACCTCTTGTGCGGAAGGCTAAGACTTCAAAGGCTGTAATATATTCTTGCATTGTTCCTGTCTATCAGAGCTTATTAAGACGACCCAAAAAGTTAGATTCATTGTCAAAGTGATCCGAAAAGGCTTTTGCGAATATCTGCCAAGTCACGGGCCTTCCATAACAATGTTGATGCCACTGCTACCATTGCCATCTTTCGTGGTCCAAGTACATGCTGCCCACACTTAGTTGAGTCGCATCATCTCTGATGTGATTCAATATGAAATATTGCTCCATTTGTGCTAGCCATGTGGCCGTATGAGAGCCATCAAATTTATACATGTCTAACTTGGGTGGTCACAGCTGGGACTATTGGTGGCTTCCATAGAAGTGAAGAGAATGGTTAGACTTGCCCTCAATATTTTCATGATATGCCTTCGATTGTTCCCCTGGCTTTCCCTTTGTGAGAATTGCCTATAAGTTTTGGATCTGCTTCGTTAACTCCTCCAACCTATGTTCAAGGGCGTCTATCTTCTCATTGGCCATAGCTTGAGTTCTGGCTTGTACCATGCACAAATCTGGTGCACTTGTTGTTACTGTGAGAAAAAATTTGGGACCACCTGATTTTTTTGACACTAACAAGTGAATGGTACTACCTTGCTCAGCTCATCGACCTGATTCTTATGGGCTAAGTCTCCTATAAGTGTCCTCGGATTGTCTCAGACATTTTTTTTTTTACTCCAAGAGGAGTTTTACTCTGTGCTTAGGAATACTGCAGTCACCGATTCCCTGAAAAGTTTCTTTTTCCCAATGTCCTACGAGAATCCTGCCCACGTAGAGGAGCCACATGAATAGTCAGATCTGTCGGCGAAGCCCTCAACTGCAGAGGGTGGCAGTGATTGAACCCTAGCTGGTAGATCTGAATGGCGGATCTAACTGTTGCGACTACTACAGAACCCAACTACTAGATTTGAATCGTGGATCTGATAGATCTGATTGGCAGATCTGATAGATTGGAACTGATTGTTGCTGCGGCGACCGAACCCAACATGCTAGATTTGATCAGGCAAATATGATGTGTGATTGAGAGAGAGACAAGGGAAATAGGGTCTCAAGGAGTGTCAGGTGCTACGATCGGAATATACATAAGGGTCTGACAGTAGTGCTCGGCTCAATCTTTCAGGGCACTAACCAAGGAGGATCAACTGTACCCTTAGTTGTACAACCTGACTACCCTATCATACGTGTGATTAATCTCCCCAAATGTTGTTCTCGGTGTATTGTAGCAGCAAGACAATTGACGGTTTATCTATGGCGAGGTTTCAAGAGAGCTTAGGGGGCTTCTGATATACCTAGAGGGTACTTGGAAGACAGTCTGTGTGTGGTTCTGTCTAATGTGCTACTACTCGAAGGGGTACCCACAGGGGTTACAAGGGAGTCCAACAAGCGTGACCACCTCTTGTATTTCCTGCGTGCATGCCTCCCCAAATCCGCAGGTTTATGCGCTCAATGACAGATCCCGATGGTTTAAAGACGCCAGCACACATCTCTAGCCAAAAATAATTTTTCTAAAACTGGAGATCCCACCGGCCTTCGAAAGCGCTCTGATACCACTTGTTGTGCTCTTGACCTATGAGAAGATACTAGAATACCAAATATGTGAAGAAATATACCCAAAACACAGAACAATAAGAAATAACATCATGTATTTTATTATTTAGAAAGGAAAGCAATGTTCACTTGCCTCTTCGAGGGGGCAACCTCCAATAGAGCTGGGCTCAATTACAAAATAAGACACGACACTACTCGAGGGAAGTCTCTATCCTTTATATAGGATTCATACATGCAATACCATGGGTCAGTACCATGGTTCTTATTAATACCATCTATCTAATACCATGGCCCATTTGTAACTAACTGTGGTCCCTTCTTTAAATGTGGGTCAACCACTTACAATTATTAATATGGGCTTTATTGACTCTTTACCTAACTATAACTATGACTTGACCCTATTACATAAATAAGGGGGTTAGGGTTGGACCCTAACAAGTTTGGTCACTTGGACGGGTGGTTTAGATCTTCTAGGTGTTATAGCTCCTGACGAAAGTCAGTAAGGTTTCGGTTTGTCGATTCAAATTCCTTAATTGTACTTAAGAGGTTGAGTCATATCATAGTAACTCTTCATCACACATTTACCCCAGTGGACCAGTGAACTTGGGTAAGTATGGGAGGAGTGTGTTACAATACCTGTCATCTAAAGCTCAAAATGAAAATGGTAGCAGTGGTCGTCAGATTTCTTTGCATCCAAAAGAAGAATTTATCTCCACACTTCAAGAGGGACCGCATCAAAAAAAAGTTCAACAAAATCAAATGCAAAAGGTTGTGTATGCTTAGAGGTAACATAACCCATACCACCCCTCCTACTCATTATTATCTGGCAAGGAGGTATGATGACTGTAATAGGAGAGCGGACTAAATAAGGACACAGACCATGACGAACAAAACAAGATGATAGACAAACGACGAACTCTTGCTCCCCTGAACTCAAAACCAACAAATCATCCCCCAGTGCCACCGAAGAGGGACAAATTCAAGAAAATATCCCAATTCAGGGTAAGTCAATGACATAGGACTCTAAAGCCCCCATAACCAAACTAGATTGCTATAAAATCCAAAACCCAAACACACAACAAGAGTAGTTTTCTTCTCCATAGCATAGAACTTCTTGCCCAAATTTGGATCCAAACAAAATAAGAGGAGTATCCCTAAGACAAGCGAAAAGGACACCCAATAATAAATAACCAGGAGTTCCCATAAAAGAAACTAGCTAAAACCCAATAGAGTCGACACTTTACCAAGTAATATAATGCCCTTATGAAATATAAAGACATGATTAAAAAAAAACCATGTTGAAGACCAGATTCACCAAGATATACACCAATAGATGTCCCAAAAAACTTGATAGAGACAAATGCAAAGGTACAACACAATAACAAACCAAGCAATAGTCTTACTAAATGCAAGGAGGCAATGGAGCATAACCAGAGTAACAATATTCAGAAATAATTTGTGAAACTTGGTGCACAATACCTTTATGTTCCTTAGCAGCTTCCCCATATAGGATGCAATCTCCTTAATAAACCCAGTCACACCCACATGAAACATATACACAAATAACAATAACACAAAACAATGCAAGGTAAAGGAGGGTGGGGATGCAACCTCACCTCCTTTCCCACATAGTGCGTACTTCTTTCATTCCAAAGACATAAGTCAACATTTATAACAAGTAAACTTGTAGTATGCCTTCCAATGTCCTTCGCCAAAATTTTTCCACGCCAATAACATATTTGAGACAGTTGTATAGAGGGATCTCCTTACAAGGAGGCACCATTAGCCCTAGTAATAACACCCCCATCGGGGGAGTTTAGTAGATGCAGTTACTTCAAGAAAACATTCTAAATAAATTTGGTTAGTAAATTGTCTTTTTAATAATTATATTCTTTAAAAAGAAAATTAATTAAATATATATTTTTTTTTAAGTGAGATATTTTTAAGAGATAGTTATGTGATAAAGATGGTTTACAATATATTATGTACACTAAAACTTATCCAATTTGAATGTTTGTATGTGTTTAGATTGGTGTGATAACATCTTGTCACAATGTTCCTCTATTATTGTAAATGAATTGAATTTCATACCTTATGGTCGATCTCCAATACTAAGATTGTAAGAATTTAGTGTCATTCTTCATGGATATCATTTGGTTGTTATTTGTATCATGTTATAAGCTATTTGTATTGCAATGGTATATCTCTATCTTGAGATTTTTACTCCATATTTAATTACTTCTATAAATTGTATATGTTAATATTGTAATTTAGTATTTGTTATGATAATCTCACATACATAATAAATAATAAATGTGAAATGAAAATGAAAATAATTTATAAAAACATATTTATATCAATTATTTTACTAAAGAGCTCTCTGTGAATGCCTTGCTCTACTCCATACGCGCTAACCCTAACCCTTGCATCCTCTTGGCCTGCAGCGCTCAAGCCACAGTGCTCCTGTTGACTTCCTATCCATGGATGCGCCCTCGGGAGAGGCGGGATCATCCCCCCCTCCTCTCATCAGTACCGCCTCTGACATCTCCAGACCCGTAGATCCTCTGTTCCTTCTAGGCGTTTTCCCTGGAAATGATCAGGGTTATGAACCCGTTAATAATGAAGTTGAACACTCAGTGGCACGTGAAGCGACTGCCAAAGACAAAGGAGTGAACCAAAAGTCTCCAACGTCACAGCCAAAGGTGACCTCGGCACATGCATTCCGAAAACTGCAGAAAGAATCAAAGTCGATCTCCCCAGTCAACGAATCAACAGCGAAATCCAATTTATGAAGGACCATGCACTCATAGGAAAATTTCTCGGATTCTAGCCAACTGAAAAGGCCCTGCATGGCTGGATTACTTCAAAATGGAAGCCTAAAGGACAAGTCACTCTGCAGCTTGGTCCCAAAGGCTTCTTCACTGCCATTTTCCATTGTTTGGAGGACAAATCTCACATATTTGAGGGTGGCTCGTATTTCTTTAACTCCTCAGGTCTGTACCTTCGAGATTGGAAAGCTAGGTTCAACCCAGATAAAGAAGACTTTAGTTGGGCTCCAGTATGGATACGTATGTACTCCCTTCCTTCGGAATACTGGAAATAGGAAATGTTAAAGGACATAGGCAACAGCCTGGGGGTTTTCATCAAAGATGCTGAGGAAACCAAAACTTGAAGATACACCTCATACGCCAGGATCTGTGTCCAAATGCATTTGACCAAAGCTCTTGCAGATTCGGTAAGTCTTTTTCATGATGATTTTGAATGGATTCAACCATTAGACTATGAGTATATTCCTTTTCGTTGCCGAAAATGCCATGAACATGGCCATCTTTTCCGAGATTTTCCTCTGAATACTTCGCCCAAAACCCCAGTTAATGTGACCAGCAAAGACTCTAAAGGATTCACTAAAGTCCCTAATCGCCGACAGCATGCTAAGAAAACTCCCGCAGCCCCAGATAGCCCCAAAAAACCTGAAATCCAGAACAGATTTATAATTCTTACCACTCAAGACTCCTCAGAGAATCAAAGTGTAGATCCTCAGGTGAACCCTCCCCCCCCCTCATCCTCCTAGATTATCAAAGCTTCTCTGCCACCCTTAGCCTCTGCTCCCTCAAGCCTTCTAAACCCATCCGCCTCGGAGAAAACTGTTCCAGAGATCAGCCTGCAGCCTTCTTCTATGGAGCTAGATGCTGCTCTAGCTCTTAGTTTGCATGAAAATACAATCGTGGAAGATCAGAACACTCCTACAATAATGGATGAGGATCCAGAGAATGTTAGCGTGGAAGGTTTGGATATCCTCAAATTGGAAACAACATGCAAGCAGAAAGAATACAACACAATACCCCCATGGGAAATCGATAGGCTGGAAGGAGTTCTAACCAAAGCTCAGCATAATAAATGTCTAGGTATACACGCCGGAAGCCCCTGGGATGGAAAGAAAATCATAAAAGAAATGAAGAGAAGAGGGCGCAAAACAGAATTGCAAAGCATCATCATCATAGGAGAAATGCTGACAAAGTTCTACAAATCCCAACCCACTATTCCTCATGAAGCTCATTTCCTGGAATGTGAGAGGGCTCAATAGCCCCTCAAAACACAGAATGTTAAAAAACTTGATCCAGCAAGAAAAACCCTCTTTAGTTTTTCTTCAAGAAACAAAAAAGTAACAACACTGCTATAGAAAGAATCCTTAATAAGGTATGGTCACGAAGCTGCTCAGTTTCAGTGGATAACTCAGGAGCTTCCAGAGGGCTGGCAATCATGTGGAACCTGCAGGTACTCACCCTTCAAGACTTTCATGCCACCCACTTCCTCATCCAAGCATCCTTCCATCTCATAGGGACAAACATTCACAGTCATCTCTCAAATGTTTATTTTCCGCAAAATTTACAACAAAAACTGGAGATTTTGGATACACTCACAGTTCTCAATTCTAATAGGCAGTTCCCCCTCTGGATTGGTGGCGACGACTTCAATATCATAATGGCTCTAGAGGAGAAAAATGGGGGCAAATCGAAGTTAGAAGGTGACAGTGTTGGTTTCAAAGAATTTATTCAAAGTAACCAATTCATGGATATTCAGACTTCAAATGGTATATATACCTGGACCAATAAACGGAGGGGAACTCAGCATATTGCTTCCAGGCTAGATCGGTTCCTCATCTCGAACAATGCCATACACCTGGGAGGGGACTTTCATGCTTCCATCATGCCTCAAGGAGGATCAGATCACTGGCCCATTATGTTACAATGGTCGCAGCCAAGTACAAAGTGTAACAGACCTTTTCGATTTGAAGCCTTTTGGTTCTCAAATCCCAACTTCAAACCAGTGGTTAGTGAGGCTTGGAAATCCTTTATCCCCCCTGAAGGAGCCAAAATGTTCTAGTTCCAACAAAAACTAAAAAACGTCAAACAAGTTCTCAGAGTCTGGAATCGAACTCAGTTTGGCAATATCTTTGAGAATCGAAAAAAGTTGAAGCAGCAAATGTGCTCACTTCAACAGACCATCATCTTGGAGGGAAGGACAGAAGAGCATACACATTAGGAGCAGACCCTTTGGACTGAAATTGAAGCACGCAGGTAGCAAGAAGAAATCCTGTGGCAACAAAAGTCCAGAATCCAGTGGCTCAAGGAAGGGGAGAAGAACACAAAATTTTTCCATAGGTCCACCATTCAAAGAAGAATGCACAACAATATTGATTTCATCAATAATCGTCAAGGGGAGAGATTAGAAGTGCGTGAAGATATGGAAAAGGAATTCAAAGAGTACTTTCAGGAAACTCTTAGGGAACAACCAGGAAGTAGAGAACAAGCCATTCCAACAATCACGTAGCACATTCCTAAAATCATAACGGAGGACCACAACAACAAGCTGCTCCAATCCATCTCAATGCAGGAAGTAGAAGACGCGATGGCTCAACTCAAGGATGGCAAGGCACCTGGTCCTGATGGTTTCACCGCCAACTTCTTTCACGAGTTCTGGGATCTCATCAACACAGAGGTTTGGGAATTAGTAGATGAATCAAGATCTATGCACTGGATTCTCCACTCCCTAAACGCTACTTTCTTAGAGCTAGTTCCTAAATGGGATGAACCAAATACGCCTGACAAATATAGGCCGATTGCATTATGCAACGTCATCTACAAACTCATCTCCAAAGTACTGGCGGACAGGCTCAAACCTCTCCTCCCTCTTCTCATCTCGCCGGAGCAGACTGGATACATAGAAGGGTGACAGATAATGGATGACATTATTCTTTCAAATGAAGTGATCCACTCTCTGAAGCTTCTAAAAAATCTAGGTATGATTCTAAAGCTTGATCTCTCCAAAGCTTTTGACAAACTTAGCTGGAACTATATACATCAGATGTTATTGGCATTTGGCTTCAATGCCACATGGACAAGGTGGATCATGAATCTCATCTCCTCTCCCTATTTTTCGGTCCTGCTCAATGGCTCACCCTCCATGCCCTTCCATCCTTCCCGAGGTATTCGTCAAGGGGATCCCCTCTCCCCCTTCCATTTGTCCTCATGGCAGAAGGCCTCAGTCGTCTGCTTCACTCTGCTATCTCCTCTCACTCTCTAAAGGGCATCTCTCTCCATAGTCTTCATCCCTTATCCCACCAACAGTTTGTAGACGATACTATGCTTTTTGGTCACCCCTCATCTCAAGAGGCAAAAGCCTTAAAAGCCCTACTCTCTCTCTTCTCTAAAGCCTCTAGAACCTATATCAATGCCTCCAAATCCCAACTTTTCTTTTTTAATACCCCGACAACAACTCAAAGGAACATCGCTCGAATTCTGGGATTCTCTACAGCAGCGCTTCCCTCGAAATACTTGGGGGCTCCTTTGTTGGACTTGGCCATTAAACATGCCTCCTGGAGGACCCTTCTCGACAAATTGGAATCAAGACTCTCTTCCTGGACATTCTGCTCACTCAATATGGCTGGCAGACTCATACTGATCAAATCTGTTCTCCAGGCCATGCCTCTGTATCTCTTTTCTATTCTGGCAGCGCCCAAATGGGTTCTTAAGGAAATCCGCAATCTACAAAGAAAATTTTTGTGGGGATCTTCTGGTCTCAATAGGAAATGGGCTCTTGTTAATTGGAATGAGGTCTGCCAGCCAAAATTAGGTGGTGGGCTAGGATTAAGGGACCCTCTCCAAAGCAACAACACAATGGGAGCCCGTATATGGTGGAATTGGATCTCCAAACCACATATACCTTGGGCACGGCTATGGCAAGCAAAATATGCGCCAGGAAGTCAATGGGACGACCTCATAAGAATCAGCACTACAACTCCAGGCTCCATGATCTGGAATGTCGCCAAGCTTCACAACGCCTTCATACAAGAGCATAGCTTCTGGGAAATTCATTCAAGTACCATAGCTAGGTTCTGGGAGGACTCATGGCAATAGCTCCCAAAACTAGCCTCTCTCTTCCACAAGCCAATCTGGCAAACTTCTATGCAGCAAGCTAGTCTTACCCATGTTCATCAATTCTGGAAGCAGCAAATGCCCCAAGACTTTCAACTCTGGAAACCCAATCGCACCTGGCAAGCTAATTGGAAAGGGGAAACCTACACAGAGATCGATCAGGAATTAAATCACAGAAGAATCAAATACTTGGATCAGTAGGACAAGCTGCGATGGGGACATACACCAAAAGGAATGTTTACCACCAAGGAAGCATACCAACTTCGCTATTCAACCACTCAGACAGACAAGGATAAGCTCTGGGACCAGGTTTAGCAACCAGGAATTTGGCCTAAGGTTTCCACCTTTCTATGGCTCTTAAGCAAGAGGCGTATCCTTACCTAGGACAATCTGCAAAAAAGAGGATTCATTGGCCCGTCGAGATGTCCCAACTGCAATCTCAACTCTGAATCCATCTTGCATCTCATGGATACTTGTCCTCTAGCTACTCAGTTATGGGAGAAAATTGACCAATGCAATAGAAGATCAGGAAAACGGTTGGGAGATATTACAGATACCATTAGAAAATGGCCAAAGCACCCATTCCAAAGCCCTCTTCTAAACTCGCTGTGGAACCTCATCCCAGGCTTTCTCTACTGGATTCTTTGGAAGGAAAGGAACAACAGAGTTTTCAACAATATCAGCAGGCCGATTGATACTCTGTGGCTTCTTCTGAAGCAAAATCTCCAAGAAACTCTGGCTATTAAACACTGGCAAGACACGAACCTGCCAGACTCTCCTCAGGAACGCCTCATCAAGAAAGCTTGGAATCTGGACCTGTCCTTTTTGGCCCACGTCAAATCCCGACCTCCAACCAGTTCTACCTCTCCTCTCAATTGGTCCCCTCCTGCATCCAACTCATACAAATTGAACTTTGATGGGGCAGCCAAGGGCAATTCTGGGCCAGCTGGTTATGGCGGTGTCTTCAGGAATGAATTGGGCGTAGCATTGCATATCTACTATGGAACAATTGGCAAAGATACAAACAACGCTGTTGAATTGGAAGGATTATGGAAAGGGATTTGCATCGCAGATCAAAAAACTTCTTCCCTCTAGAGGTATAAGGGGATTCCCTTATCCTAATAACAGCGGCCACCAGGATTCAAGCAGGTACCTCGGCAGCTAAGATAGCTTCTAGCTGGAGGTTGCTCAGCAGATTGGAACTACTGGAGGAACGACTCTGGACCCCCGAAGCATCACCTTCAAGCATGTAAGACGCACTGCCAACAAAGTAGCAGACAGACTGGCCAATCAGGGGGTCAATCAGCAGCTCCCACATTTCTCAGGTCCTCTTTGTGACTCAGATGATGGACAACTCAAACATGAATGCACTTCTCTGGTGCAACAGGACTACTCGCTCCCGGATGCGGATGATTGACAGGTTTAAAGGTACGAAGGAGGCGCGCAAGGAGGGCAAGTGGTAGCCCACTTGCGCTAGTTGTAAATGTCATGGGCCGAAGAGCTATCCTCGCACAAACCTTTTAATGGCATCATTAACGGTGCCCTCCCTGAAACTTGTTATAGGCGCGATGGCTCTCGCTCTGATCTTCATTCCCGTTGTTCCTACGCATGCCTTCAACTCCATTAAGGAAGCAGTCTCGAGCGATTCTCCGAGCAATAGCTCTACCCCCTGCTTTCTTTCGGCTCTGGTGCATGCTCAGTGTTCCTTCCTCAATCATTTCCCCAATGCTCCCTCTCTGTCAGTCTGTCTTTGCTGGGCCTCAAGCGCCATTACCATCTCCGGCATCCATTCGGCTCCGGTTCCTGGTGCGCAAAGCTACAAACGGGCTCAGTCTCCGCTTTTCTCTGTGTATTCACCCCTCAGTCGATTCCCTGCCATCCCACCTCCACTTATCTATCCTACTCCTATCATATGCTGAGAGAAAGGCTCAGAATGGGGAGTAGATGTGGCAGTTCACGTGGTCGAGCCACCCACTAGCACTCCTCCACCACTTCGGACCCCTCTTCGGATGCGTTGGAGTTTTTTTGCTTCAATTTATCCAACCACCAGAAGTGGCAGGGGCAAGGGAAGGGGGCAAGCCAGAGCCAGAGTCTGTGTGCATCATTCGCATCCGCACACTGCCCATTTCCGCATTCCTTGTTCTCTGGGAAACTCTTCCTTCATCATCTCTGTGACAATTGAAATGTGTGAGAATGCTATGGGTTCGAGGGAGGTTCAACATGGGGCTCCTGTGGAACAGAGGTTGGAAAGTCAAAATGTCACCCAACGCCAAGTCACTGGAGGCTTGCCTACTATGAATAATGAAGCCAATGTCGGCCCAAGCGCGCCAGCGAGAGGAGAGCCTTCAAGCTCAGCAGTCCATCCTTCTGACTCCAAGGAATC
Source organism: Pinus taeda (assembly GCA_000404065.3). NCBI lineage: Eukaryota > Viridiplantae > Streptophyta > Pinopsida > Pinales > Pinaceae > Pinus > Pinus taeda. The sequence goes on along the minus strand of APFE031428878.1, from coordinate 220,159 downwards.
ATACCAATTTGGGTGTCGAATCGTAGAGGAACAGCCGTCAACCTCAGATGAAGATTTCACCAGTCAACACCTCTAGTTTATTTGATCTGCCTCCGAAGAAGAAGTTCACCTCCCTCTCGATTTACAGTGTTCATGTCCGTTTCAGGTCTCTGTCAATTCTACATGTCGGAGTCTGTTCATGTTTTTGTTTATGTAAGAATCTGTTCATGAGACAACAGTGTTCAAATCAGTCCTGTATCACTGTATGGGTCAGTTTTTCAAGTTTTTTGGAATGGTCACTGTCCAGATTTGGAATCTGATGTTCTTTGAAATTAAAAACTCTGATGTAAGTCATTATGCCGGTTCCCTAGTCAGGCTGTCAAGAATTTTTTGCAAAATGCCAACTCCATGGCAAGAATTCTCGAGGCAGCTGCCTCGCCGTAACATTTTTGTATGAATATAGGAGTAGACCAATTGAGAAAAAAAAAAATATTTTATTAATCTAATCATTAAATATACTCTCTATAATTTAAAATAATGTTTTCACTAATTAAATTGGAAGTATATTATTTTTATATATTAAGAGGGATAAACATTTAATACACACTAAAAAATATATTTATTTTTTAAATAGTTAAATTTAATGTATATCTTAATTAAAACCAATTCATTTTTCCAACCAAGGCTTTCATCATCATTTTTCTAATCAAGGATTTCATCATCACAGGCTTTCATATTTTGAGGGTCTTGGGAATTGTTTGTGGAAAGAGGAAAGTTAATGGAGCTAGGGAAGAGTTGGTTGAAACTAAACAGGTAATATATGACTCAGATGAAGCTGATGCATGAGTAAAGGGAAACTGAAGGCAAGAATCTGACATGCATTTGGATTGGTTAGGTCCATTGGTGTAAATGTATGGTGGCAGCGCAATCTTGAGAAAGGTAACATGAAAGGTAAAGTAAATGGATTTGAGGTGTCATATGCCTTGGCTATGTTGGGAACTGTTGCTCTCAATGTTGTGCATGTTGTGCATGGATAAAGGGAGTTCTCTTAACTTAGACCTTATGATATCTGGTAATTACGTTGTGATCATGATTATGTTGATGATTACATGTATATATATGTATGTATGTCATTGTTTGATAGGGTCATCAGGGATCGTGATTGCTTTTTGCTAATGATTATATAGATGTATGTATGTATGGAATTCTTTGACAAGGTCATCAGGGATCATGATTGTTTTATGTTGATGTTTATATGTATATATGTATGTATGTATGTCATTGTCTCACAAGGTCGTTAGGAATCATTCTTGTGGAGGAATGATTGCCTATGTAATTGAATGGCATGGAGAGGTTTCTAGTTTATGAGGAATCAAGTGGGAAGAGTAGCCCTGATGATCTATGAGGTTAGTATCATGTGGATATGAATTGATATTATGTGATTATACTATGTCTATGTTTATGTTATGGACATGTAATGTTGAGGGATGCACCAACGGAATGAAAGAAGTGTGATCTGCGGCATGTTAGAACAAGCATGAATAATGGAAAGATAATAGAAGCAAGTTTGCTTGGTAGAGTCAGTGTGTGGTCTTTGGATGTGCAGTACTACTATTGTGTATTTTTTGTACATGTTGTACCTATGGTGTTGTGTGCATGTTGCATATGCGGTACTGTGTACATATGGTGTTGTGTGAATGTTGTATGTTTGGTATTGTGTACATATAGTGTTGTGTGCATGTTGCATATGTGGTACTATGTACATATAGTGTTGTGTGCATGTTGGATATGCGGTGTTGTGTACATATATTATTATGTGTGTTGTATGTGAAGTGTTGTATACATATGGTGTTGTGTGCATGTTATATATGCAATGTTGTGTACATATGATGTGGTGTGCATGTTGTACATGTGGTGTCGTATGCATGTGGTACATGCGATGTTGCATGCATGTGGTATTGTATAGATGTTGTGTAGGTGGTGTTGTGCACATGTGGTGTTGTGTAGATGTTGTGAGGTGGTGTTGTGTACATGTTGTACAGGTGGTTTTGTGTACACATTGAGCGAGAATTGTTGTGTACATGTGGTATTGTGTACATATAGTACACATTGTTCGTATACATGTGGTACTATGTTATGTGTATTGTGTAGTCATTATATCGTGACATGTTTATGTATTGTGTTGTACTTTGTTTATGTATATGTATTGTGTTATGCATCAAGTGTAGGTGTGTGTATTGTGTTGTGGGGTACACCGGGTGTAGGTGTATCTATTGTGTGGTGTTGTATGTCGTGTGTGGGTGTATGTGTGTGATGTACATTGTATGTATGTGTATGTGATTGAAGAAAAGAGAAGTACTAGGTGCTTGTCAGGTGTGGTAATCGATTTGATGTGTGTACATAAAGGACAAGGACAAAGGCATAAGAAAAGAATTATTTGAAGGATAAGTATCAATATTTTATATTAATTTTATTACGCATATGATCTATGACTCTATTTTATGATGGTTACATGTGATATATGATTTTTATTATGTTGGTTGTGTTTTGAGCTAACCGGATGTGAATGTTTATACATGATGATTTGATCAAACAACTAGTTTGACTTGTTGTGACAGGAAGTGAACAAAGTTTCAAGTATACCTTATTGACGAGCCATCAATGAGGTATGGTTAGAATTTATTTCAATTTTTTTTGAATCTAATGGAAATTATGTGCTTGGTACAGGAAAGCATGGAAAAATCTCGATTTGGGTGGTTGAAATTGACTGCAAGAATTAGCAGCAACAACAAAGGAATGGAACGTGCTGCAACAATATGTTGGTAAAGCATTGAGGAACATGCCCATTGTGGGACACTGGTAGCCAATAGTGTCCATTGATTACCATGAGCATAATATGAGTGGTATGATGGTTTTGAGATAGGGATATGCCTTGGTTTTCAGAATTTTTGATGCGAGGAGACCTTGACAAGGGAGGGGTCGCCTAAGGGACTGTGTAGAAAAGAAGGGGATGTCCATGGAACTTGGAAGGTGTGTGACTGCACGAAAGGGGATGACCGGATTTCCTGAGAGACTATGTAGCAGGAGAAGGGAAGGTCGAGGAATACATTTGTTTTGGTCACTAACATTGTCAGATGGAATCAAAAGCACATTGGGAATGTGCCCTAGAACAATGAGTCGGTAACCGTTCACTAAGAGAACAAGTAGCACAAGGATTGTAGCGTTGGACATTGGATGCCGATATGCCTTTGGCAGTAGTTCTGGACTTCCTGGGAAGGAGGTGGATCATAGTATTACTTTTGAGAGTGGTAGTGTGAGCCTCTGGATTCCTTTTTTGTTGATGCAAGTAATGTATCCTTTTATTTGTTGGTTGAGAAGATGTGCATATATGTATATGTGTATATTATTTTAAATATTGTATTGAGTTGAATTTATAAAGCTCCATAGATAGTATGACTATTTTCTAGTTGAAGTAAATGTGTATGAGTATATATGTGGTTGTTATTATAAATACCATAATGAACTATGTTAGAAAGCTCCAGTAAATGGTATGTTTGCCATGTTTTAGAAGTGGTTGTTGTAAACATCATAACAAGCTATGTTATAAAGCTCCATAGGTAGTAGGTTTTGGCTTTCAATGGTCTTGTTGGTTATAGGTGTCATAGAACATTGAGGACAGTGTTCTCCCAAGGGGGAGGGTTTTGTAACAACCTTGGTTGAATTTCTATGTAAAAAAAAATATAAGACCAAGGTCATGGGACACGTATTCCAATTTGAATGGTGGGAAAAGCATCCTAGTGGGTGTCACTTTTGGTTTATTACAGCTAAGGAGATTGGCAAAGGTATTGGTAAAGAAAAAGTGGTAATAATTGGCATTTTATTTATGAAAATAATGGAAAATAGGAGAAAAGGAAGGTGAAAGGTCACAAAATTGCATGTGAGGAAAATTGAAGTAAAAATGAAGGAAAATGAAGAAATTAGAGGCCTCAATAATAAAAAGGTTTTTGACGATCAGTTCATGGCTTTTGTCAGTTTAGTCTTTGGCACTCTTATTCTATTCTCTCTCTCTCTCATACTCTTGCACACTTAGAGCTTTCTTGGAGCACTCTTGGAGGATTTTGGAATACTTTGGATTTGGAGAAAGAAGGCAAAGGAAAAGTAGGAAAGTGCAAGGGGACAATGGGATACTTTGCAGGTATTGAGTTACATGTATTGTTTCCTTGCTATTTTTGGCATGCATGTGGTTTCTTGGTTATGAGTTGTCATTGGCATGGAGGATTGCTTGGATTGACAATGGTTTTGCCTAGCCTTGCCATTTCCTGGATAGTCATGATGTTGCAGGTTTTTCCATTTGTTTTCTGATTGGTTCTCACTTTCCTCATGGTTGTGGGTTGAGTTACTAGTTCCTAGAGCCTTGGTTGGAAAAACACTCTAGAAGCCTTGGAATAACTTGGGTTGATTTACTAGTCCTAGAGCCTTGGTTGGACAAATGCTCTGGAGCCCTGCGGTAGTTATAGGTTGAGTTACTAGCCCTAAATCTAGGTTGGAACAAATGCTCTAGAGCCCTACAAAACTTGGGTGGAGACCAATCTGGTTATGGTTAGTGATGTTCAACCATGAGGTGGAATCACTAATTAAGGGTTGAGGTGATTTGGCCTCTGGAAGCCATGGTTTGGTTTTGGTTGGTTTATTCCATGAGATCCCACATTCATGCCTAGAATATGGCATAGGGGTGATTGGTTGATAGAAAGATTTGGTTCAAGCCAATATATGTTTGGGTGGTATGTGGAAGTCCCTGACTTGGTTGGCATTTAATATTTTAATAAGAGGTATTTTCTATTGTGATCTATAAGCATATGTATTGATTATGATGGTGATATTATGACTGAGTTTCCATGGTTTATATGTTGGTTATTTTCTATTTATATGTTGGTTATATGATGTATAATGTTTATGGATCTTGACATGTTTGATGAATATATGAATGGTATGATTGGACTAAAAAATGTTATTGCAACTATTATAAGAGGGAATTAGACCTTGGTGAATCTTAGATAAGTTTTAGACACCTATATTTATATATGCATTCATGACCTTTAGATTACATGTTTGCCATATGTTCGATGAAATGTCTGTCATGGTTAGGCTTGTTTAGTTCAAGTGCTTGATCAAGATTTGTGTTAAAGGATTTGTATTTATGTCATTTATTGTTGTGGATAGTTTCATCAAGTTCTGGCCAGTGATTTGGAGTCTAGCTCTTAAAAGGTGGCACAAATTTCGCGGTTGTAGGCACAGAACTAGGAAATTGGGACTACATTCACTCCCTTATAGGATTATGCATGCGAATGGAGGCCTACAGTCATATGGATGCAGGGTTCTACATGCAACTGGGAGTTTATGTTAGTAAAAAAGTAATCTGACTCAGGGTTTGGGCACCTAGAGGGATGGTTTAGCTCCTGTGGTTCATGTAGCTCCCGAGGAAGGTCAATGGTTTTGGTTTCAAGTTGATTCCACTTCCTTAATTGTACTTAGGAGGTTGAGTCTTATCATAGTAACTCTTCATCACATATTTACCCTAGTGGATCGGTGAACTTGGGAAGTGTGGGAGAAGGGTGTTATAGAACATGTCGTCTAAAGCTTAGAATCGAAATCGTAGCGGTGGTCGTTAGATTGTCTTGCCTCCAAAAGAACAATTTCTCTTCACACTTCAAGAGCAGCTGCATCAAAAAAAATTCCAACAAAATCAAATGCAAAACGCTGTGTTCGCTTAGAGTCAACATAACCCATACCACCCCTCCTACTCACCATTCTCTGACAAGGAGGCATGATGGTTGTAATAGGAGAGTAGACTAAACAAGAACACGAACCACGAAAAACAAAACAAGATGACATACAAATAACAGACCCTTATTCCCTTGAACTCAAAACCAACAAATCATCCCCCAACACCATAAAAGACGAACAAATTCAAGCAAATATCCCAATTCAGGACAACTCAACGACATAGGACTCTAAATCCCCTGGAACCAGACTAGATTGTTATAAAACCCAAAACCCAAACTAATGACAAGATCGTTTTGCTTCCCTGTAGCATAGAACTTATTGCCCAATTTGGAATCCAAAAAAAATAAGAGGAGTATTCCTAAGATAAGAGGAAAGGACGCCCAATAATAAATAACTAGGAATTGCTAGAAATGAAACTAGCTAAAACCCAACAGAGCCGACACTTTACCAAGTAAGACAATTCCCTTATTAAATATAAAGACACAATTAAAAAAAACCAAGTTGAAGACCAAATTCACCAAGAATATACACTAGATGATGTCCCAAAAAACTCAAAAGAGTCAAATACAAAGGTACAACACAATAACAAACCAAGCAATAGTCTTACTGAATGCAAGGAGGAACTGAAGCATAACTAGAGTAACAATATTCAGAGACAATTGGTGAAACATGGTACACAATACCTATCTAAATCTTAACAGCTTCCCCAGATAAGACGCAACCTCCTGAAGAAACCCAGTTGTACCCACATGCAACATATACACAAATAATAACAACACCAAACAATCCAATGTAAAGGAGGGCAAGGGTGCAACCTCACCTCCTTTCCTATAGAGTATGTACTTCTGCCACTCCAGAGAGACAAACCAATATTTATAACAAGTAAACTTGCAGTACGCCATCCAACGCCCTCCACCAACCTTTTGCCACGCCATAACATATTTGAGACTATTATAGAGAAGACTCTGCTTACAAAGAGACGTCGTTAGCCTTAGTAATAACACCCCCATCGGGGGAGTTTATTAGGTGCACTTACTTCAAGAAAACATTCTAAATAAATTTGGTTAGTAAATTGTCCTTTTAATAATAATATTCTTTAAAAAGAAAATAAATGAAATATAAATTTTTGTATTTTATTTAAGTGAGATATTTTTAAGAGATAGTTATGTGATAAAGATGGTTTACAATATATTATGTGCTTTAAAACTTAACCAATTTGAATGTTTGTAAGTGTTTATATTGATGTGATAACATCTTCTCACAATGTTCCTCTTATATTGTAAATGAATTGAATGTCATACCATGTGGTCGATTTCCAATACTAAAATAGTAAAAATTTAATATCATGTTTCGTAGATAGTATTTGGTTGTTATTTGTGTCACATTAAAGCTATTTTGTTGCAATGACATATTTCTATCTTAATTTTTTTTGCCCATATTTAATTACTTCTATCAATTGTATGTATTAATATTGTAATTTAGTATTTGTTACAATAATCTCTATACATACATAATAAATGTAAAATAAAATAACAATAATTTATAAAAACATATTTATTATCAATCTTTTATTAATCTAATTATTAATATATCCTCTATATATATTATATAATTTAAAATAATGTTTTCACTAATTAAAATGGAAATGTATTATTTTTATGGGAAAACATTTAATACACATAATTAATTAATTAATTAATTAATTATATATAAACTTAATGTATATTTTTAATTAAAATCAATTCTCATACTTCAAATGTAAACGTTCTTAGGTTTTTCTTCACAAAGTTGTCACGACTTTGGATGAATATATCTTTAGTTGAAATAAAATTGGCAAAGAGATTTCTATGTATATGGTGCTAATAATTTCATTATGTTTTGAAATTTTTTATTATTTAGAATGTTGAGAGAACAAATAAATATGATGAAATAGAGTTGATATGTCATGATAACTACTCAAGGTGAGTTGAGTAAATTAATCAAACTCAAAGCTAATAGTTTGACAACTCGGAAATTAAAACTTATGAACAGAAACGCATCATATATGGTATTATGTTTTGGAATCTTATATTATTTAGGATTTTTTTTAATTGTATTTATAAAGAAAATATATTTTGTATATATATTAAAGTGTGTATTTGTTAAGATATTGTTTATGCTTTGATGATGAATTTTATTGAAAGGTTCGAAATGTTGACGCTCAAATAATGTCTATGTGATTTATTCACAAGCTTCTTCAAAAATTATTATGAATCACAAAACTCTTAGATCAGATAACTATTATATTGTCAAAAAGGTTTTATATTTTTTGTGTATCAACCATATAAATAGAACTCTGCTATAGTGTTGTCAAAACTAGCAGCCTCTGATAACAGTGACAAAAATAACATATGAGTTACATACAAATTTTTGTTGTTGTGAAGTATCCAAACAAAAACAATTTTGAATAGTCTCAGAAATTAAACATGTGCTACAGAAAGGATCTCGTCCATGTAAGGCTTATGGAAATATGGATAATGCTCCACTCCAACAAATTCAACCACCTTCCATAACCCCTGATCCATACACAACCCATCCTTAGAAAGCTTGTCAGCATCCCCATTTCATTACCTATAAACATGCATGCATGTAAAGTAATAAAACATATGCTTCAATATTAATAGGTCCTCCAAAATATGAACAAGGGATATGTTCTGACATAGTTGAGCCTCATTGACCCAATTTATCACCAACAAAGAACCACTAAAAAGTTGAAGTTGATCACACCCTTTCTCTTGAGCAAAAGCAATAAGAGATTTGCATGTTGATAGCTCTGCCCAATTGTGTGTACCTCTACCCAAGCCCACCTTAATATAATGATGCTCTGATTTGCACATTGAGGGCTCGCTTATATACCTAGGGAGGTGCCCCTTCATGAAGGGTCATGTATTTTGAGACATGCCTCCTCAGTACACTAATCCTTGTTGAACTATTAATTATTAATTATTTACATTCATAACATTGCCTTCCCCTTTAGAAAATATTTGTCCTCAAAGCTTATTAATGAAAAGGTTTGATATATTTTATGTCTTGTAATGTCTTCTTTTCTTTCTCGTTTCTTGGAACGGTCATCCTTGGTGATACAAGACAATATGAATTTTTGAGCGTGGTACTAAATTGTCATACTGTGGAATTATCTAACCATCCCAAATTATTTTTTTGTGGAATTTTGCGATTACTGGAAACTTGGGATGAATTATTATCACAAGACTGAATTGTGTTGACATCAATATTTACGAAACATAAGTTTGTTGTTTCTGTTCTGGGTGATATAGATAAGCAGGCTGGTTGAAATTTCTTCTCTTGTGATTTAGATGTTGATAAGGAGTTCTTGTGATTTGATTTTCCCTTATCATGCGTGTAGCAATTTCCATATTTATTTTAGGTACTAATGTTCTTGAGTTGGTTACATAATCTTCACATGGAATTTTCATCCTTTGGAGCACAACATTTGAATATGTTTTTACTTCAATTGGTTTATTATCTTCTTGGATTGTGATATTGACTAGATCAATATTTGTTCCTTTTTCTTCAACTTGGACTCTTACGTCTAAAGATTTTGATGTTTTTTTCATGATATATTCTTCAAATTTGTTCTTAAATGATTTCTTATCATTTTTAAGTTTCTTAATTTGAGTGAGTATACTTTGATTATGATTTCTGAGATGTCGGAGTTCTTTAGTTTCTGATTCATCAACCTTATTCTCAGTGTTTTGATGTTCAAGCTTTTCATTTTTAAATCTTTGATTTGTTCTATTAACCTTTGATTAAGGGTTTTTAAGCACAAATTTTCTTCTTCCTTTTCTGATGGATTCTCATTAGATTTCTTCTTCTATTTTTTTCTTTGCATCTTTGGACTTCTTCACCTTTGCAAGTAAGTTTTGTAGTATGGTCCCTTAGACAAAAAAAAAAAAAAAAATCATCATTTTCTTTTGACACGTTGTATGTATAACATATCTCTGAGGTCTTTAGGTTTCTTTTTTATACCTCAATTTTTTGTTCAAGTTTTCCAAGTTCTTCCTCTAATATTTTCATTTGCATCTGCTTATTACTTTGACATTTTCCCATACTAAACAATTTCCCACATGTTAGACAACATATTTGTAATTTTTATGAATCCACCAATACTTGATTTCCATTTTACAAAATGAACATGTAGTTCAAAATGTTGACTTGTTTATGGAATTCATTTTCTACTCTTCCTGAATTCTTAGAAGTTTATATTTTCTTCCAATTTATAAATTAATTTTTTTTTTTTTATCTCTCTTATAACTATACACTATAAGCTCTTCATAATTAGAAGATAATTAGTTGAATACGAGATATAGATTATAGATTATAATTATATATATATAATATATATAATATAATATTATATTTCTTTTTCCCAATACTGTTAAGTATTTTGTGACTTCCCCCTTTAATAATAATATCTTTAATTCAATTTTTTAAACTTCAATTTAAAAAACTTCCTTTTCAAGTTGTATAAGATATTTATTTAATTCCCTTCGGTACAACGATGGCTAAATTCATCAATACTATGACAATGAACTTCAACCTTAGATGACTTTGGTTTAATTATTAATTAACAGATGGTTTAAGTATTGAGGGTCGCATTGTTTTGAATTTGATTGCCTCCTCCTCGAGTTTTATATATAATATATATAATATATATAATATATAATATAAATATATATATTATTATTTATTTATTGTGAAGTCTCGGCTTGGATTACTACATAAAAAATATACATGAGTTTATCCTTGCTGCTAAGGGCTGCCCTCTTGAAAAAATGATCCAATAGCACAAGTTTAATGTCTTAAGATTAAACATGTATCTCCTGGCTGATTTGTCATGATACATGCTCATAACAACTTCTTCTACTTCATGATAGGTGATTTCTTTGAGGAGCATAACATTTTTCTTTACTGATATTAGTTGCAGAATGTGTTGGGTTATTTTACAAATATCCATCCTTCTATCTGGGAGCGATTATTTAAGAAGAGTGTTGACATGTTGTGAGAGGACATTGGATATCTCTTCATTATTATGGACTCGAAGGTTAGATATGAAATTCCTTTGACAGTAGTTGCACGTAGATCTATGAAAGAATTTAGTATTGCGCTCATCGTCTTGTAGCCACTGAACTCTTGAATTTTGTTTGTAGAGGATTTCCTCTTGCAAGTGTTGTTCCCTTAATTGATGTTTTAGTGTCCCTTCCACATATTTCAATTGATGAGAGAGTTCTACATTAATTATAGTTTGTTGCACTTCTACCATTTGTTTTTCTAGCTTATGTTTTTCCTTGAAGATATCTCCAAAGTCATTCTTATTCCACTTCCTCAATTTTTTGCTTGACAATATGAGGCGCTGCTAGAAATGATACATGATTCAACACGTGATACTTATTGACTTTGAACACCAAGATTCCATATTGGAGAAGAAATTGGGATGCCACAACCAGAAAGCTTCAAATCTAAATGGCTGATTCTTGGGCGAGGAGGACCATCCCATATGGGTTACTATAGGCCAGTAACTTAAATCATGGCTAGGCAGAATTGAGACATCCATAGTAAGTCTCAAGATTAGAATAGATTTTCAGATGAGGAATCGATCTAGTCTGGATGCTACCTGCTACAAGCCCCCTCGTCTATTATTCCAGGTGTGAACACCATTGTTTGTTTGAATGTCTACTAATTTAGCAACATCTATAAAGGATTTGAAGATCCACACTTCCTCCTCTAGGCACTGACATCCTCCTCTTTTCTCCTGAAGTGAATAGATTAGGTTGAAATCACCCCTATGATCCAACGATTCGAGAGAATCATCCTCTCTGTCAAGGATAGATTAGAAAGAAAGGTTCTTATCATGAAGAAAAGTTGGGTCGTATATGTTAGAAATATAGCCATCTTGCAAGGAACCCATCAGTTGGAAACATGCCAAGAGAATTATGGGACGAGAGAAGTCATATGTGACTATGATTATGGCAGGATTCCATAGAATGGCTAGGTCCCCTGAGGCACCTTGGGCATATTGAGCAAAGAAGTCGCAGTTTTTCCAAAAGGAGGGTATGATTTGGGTAAGATGTTGATGAGTACATTTTGTTTCTTGAAGTAACAAAATGTCAAGATTTTCTTTCGAGATGAGATTTTTTAGGATGCAGCTTCCGAATTTTCCGTTCAATCCTTGTTCATTCTAGGTAAGTATCCTCATCATTGGGGTTTAGTGCTACAAATCATATGACCACTACCTTATAAAATGAATGCACAATAAAACTTGTAGGTTACTACACCATGGAAAATATTTGGTTTCAATCTCCTCGAGTTAGATATCGACAAGATTGAAACCAACAATTTTCCATGGTGTAGTAATCTACAAGTTTTATTGTGCATTCATTTGTTAAGGTAGTGGTCATACGATTTGTAGCACTAACTATTCTACTGACAACTATGGTAATTGTGGAAGGCTAAATAGTTGGAGTGGTGGCACAATGTAAGTGTATGTTTTCACCTGGAGCATGCCATTGGAGGAGTTTGTAGTGGCGGCTAGATAATGTTACAACATAGAAGCACACCGACAGAAGTCGGAAGACAACAAGGAAATCAAGCCTGACAGAAGAATGAGGTTGCGTCAACACTTTTTTTTATCAACGATACAACATTGGTTTGTCAATTGTGGTGGAACTATGTTTATCCATGACACGACAATGGTTTGTTGGTCGTCGAAGATGATGCAGGACTGGCCTGCAAAACCAGGATCTTTTAAAATCTCTCTCGTGGAAGCTTGATTAGTTCACAATGATCATAAGACTATTAAATCTCATATGAAAGCTTTCAAACCATCACTGTAGAATTCAAACCATCCAACAGATGAATCGCTATGTGATGTGAGCAAACAAAGCATTCAGCGAATTCCAATCCATATTAAAGCCAGCATATTATCCCTGATAAATGTTAAAAGCTCTGAAAGTTCTAGACAATACATATGCACACAAATCACTGAAATTAATTAATTAAGAAAATAAATTATTTACAAGAGAAATCATGGCCTATTCATGGCCTCTTATTCTTCATACTCACTCATTCTCTCTCACTCTCTCATCTTCAATGCCTTTGAGCTTCATAATTTAAAAAAACTTAGCATGATCTAAAAATCCTAAATCACCTCAACTAAAAAGCTCTAACTCTACATGCAATGCATACATATGGCAAAAGCATCTTGAGGCTTTTTCCCATCTTTTTCCCTGTTCTAAAATAGAAAAACTTCCTTATCACTTAATGATCCTCATCCATTTCTTTTATGCCTAAAAGCTCTCCTAGTTTTATTTATTTATTTTGAGAATACCTAATTAATCACACTTAAAAGCCTAAATATTAAACTGACTTGGAATTTAGGAACTAATTCCACAAATGCATGACCCCCTATGTCTATTATTTACAATAATTTCCCTTTGGGTTGAATGCTCTCGCATCAGACTCCCAAGGTAGAAAAATTTCATGATCTCCTGATCATGTGTTCAAATCTAGGTTTGCCTAGATCCCACACTTTGTTCTGCAAGTCCTCATCTGCCGTTGCTTGCTGCTTTTATCCAGGTCTCCATATCTTATGCTGCCTTGCTCCACTAGCTGCACTCTCACAATCTTTTGTTGTCTTTCTTTTGCTGCTGCTTCTGCTTTGTTTCACCGTTGCTGGTCTCTTCCGGAATTCCTTCATCATCATCTGCCTCATCATTTCAATTTCTCTGTTTAATAGAATTTCTCTAGCATCTTCATTAAGACCTGTACTCACAAAACAATTGTTCGAATAAAAAATATAAGGCCTAAGTGCCTCTTCTGCTACTATCAATGTTGTCTCAGCTGTCACTATGGATGTTGTTGCCTCCCAAACTTCCTGTCCCTCTGCAACATTATTTTTCTCATCACCTACAATTTCATCTGCAACTTCTTCCTCAGGTTCAAATGTCTCTGGCAACACTTCAGTATGCTGCTCTGAGTTCTTTCCCGACTCCTCTGTCAGCACATCAGTATGCTGATTTGCATTCACCATGAGACTGTCAGCTAGTCTCGCTTTTCTACCATCTTCTGCTTCATGATTGTCCTTCATAAAAACTCTCTGCACATAATTCCTTTGTCTCTCCAACTCTCTTCTCTCGAGATCTATTTTTTTATACAATTCAACAATTTCATTAGGAGTAGAACTTGGAAACTTCACACAATTTTCTATACCTTCAACAACTTTTGACCCATCATCAGCTAGTCCAACATTCTGATTAGACTCCTTCGTCTTCATTTTCTCATCATCGATCTGAACAGCCTTCATATTCAACTATTCTTGAACAAATTCTAAAGCTTGTTCATCTCCCTGTTCTGTACTTGCAAACATGCACAACTCATTAGTTTTTAAATCACAAGATTTTTCAGTCTTGACTGCTTCCTCCATTATTTCACCAATGGAAACCTCCTCTTCCAACTCAGCTGTTCTGAGTTCTTCCCGTCTCAACTGTTCATCCATCATCTGCTCAAGCTTCCTCAGCTCCTCTGTTAACTGCATGTTTATCTGTAAATCTCTTTTCTGTTGTAGCCTTCTCTTCCTCATCAGCAAACCATGTCTCTGGTCTTTCACATTTTCCCGTAACAACTCCATCAATAGCTCAAGATGAACTGCTATCTTAGCTTTCTCTTCCTCATACTCTTCCTGAGTCAACTGCTGTCTTATGTCATTCGCCTTGGCATATTTCTTCTCTTTTCTACTGTGGCCTCTTTCTGAACCTCTGCTCTCTCCTTTATGACTTTCAGTAGTCATCTCCTTCGCCATGAGTTCCTCACCTATGAGTTGCATGAAGCCTCTACCACAGCAAACTCTCTTGCTGCCACTTACCTCACCAATCCTTCCCTCCGGATCTGGTCTTTTGGTAATCATTGGTCCTCTGTTGGAACCTTTCGAGCATCCCCTACTGCTCCTGTAGGCTTCTCCCATTTGCAACTTTATTCAACCTCCGTTGAATCTTTCGGTTCTGCCACATTCACTTAGAATCCCTTGCTGGACTCCCTTATCACTGCACTCTAGCTGTGCTGCAATATTCATCAGTTCCAAAAATCTAACATTCATTCATCACATGCAATTAACTTAACTTAAAAAAAAACTTGAACCTTCAAATAGAGCTATTCCTACTCTGATACCACTTGATGTAGGGCTGGCCTGCAAAACCAAGATCTTTTAAAATCTCTCTCGTGGAAACTTGATTAGTTCACAATGATCATAAGACTATTAAATCTCATATGAAAGCTTTCAAACCATCACCGTAGAATTCAAACCATCCAACAGCTGAATCGTTATGTGATGTGAGCAAACAGAGCATTCGGCGAATTCCAATCCATATTAAAGCCAGCATATTATCCCTGATAAATGTTAAAAGCTCTGAAAGTTCTAGACAATACATATGCACACAAATCACTGAAATAATTAATTAAGAAATAAATTATTTACAAGAGAAATCATGGCCTATTCATGGCCTCTTATTCTTCATACTCACCCATTCTCTCTCACTCTCTCATCTTCAATGCCTTTGAGGTTTCATAATTTATAAAACTTAGCATGATCTAAAAATCTTAAAATCACTCAACTAAAATCTCTAACTCTACATGCAATGCATACATATGGCAAAAGCATCTTGAGGCTTTTTCCCATCTTTTTCCCTGTTCTAAAATAGAAAAACTTCCTTATCACTTAATGATCCTCATCCATTTCTTTTATGCCTAAAAGCTCTCCTAGTTTTATTTATTTATTTTGAGAATATCTAATTAATCACACTTAAAAGCCTAAATATTAAACTAACTTGGAATTTAGGAACTAATTCCACAAATGCATGACCCCCTTATGTCTATTATTTACAATAATTTCCCTTTGGGTTGAATGCTCCCGCATCAGAAGACCATGGCGGTAGCTAAGACTTTCTTTATTTTTCCTTTTTCCTTTTTCATTTTATTTTAAATTGACCGTGTAATGGCTTAGTACTAACAAATCTAGATTAGGGATAAGAACCCTTACATGGTTTTTCTAGGACAATTTTTTTGCAAACCAGCGAGTATTCAAGGAATTTACAAACTCTAGGATTTCTATTCCAAATTAACCTAAAGAAATCGACACTAGAAATCCTACAAAAAATTTTGAGGATATATACAAATTTACATTATATCATATCAAAATATATATTCAGAGCTTGACACGACAAAACAAAGCATCAGAGCTAACATCAATTAGTCCCACTAGTGTCGTCACCCTTGAATTGATGATCTCTCTTCCCTCTGACAGCAATGTTGGTGCCTTCTTCACCTGCAATATTTGACATATTTCTAGACCTTGTGATATTTAAAGCTACTAGACGTTCTCCAACAACGTGTATTTCCTCCCTGAGGTTGTTAATCGACTGTTCCATGCCAACTTGCAGCTGGAGAATCTTTGCTTCCAGAAACAACTGAAATTATATGTGCTACCTCTCCACCATGTCTTCAAGCTTCGAAATGGAGAAAATAAAAGCATGCAAAGCATCCAACAACGTGTATAACACTAGAATGACCTCATTGTTATCAGGAGGAACGTGAGAATTGGTCATTACAGAATCACAGTTGTGCACACAATTACACTGACCACAAATAAAGGAAGAGCATGTAACTAAACTAGTGTGAGCCAGGAACTCATTTGCATTGTGAGGAATCCAAGTACTTGATATATAGGTGAGGTCCATGCAAAAACACGATCCAAGCAACCACCGAATATCTACCTCCATTAACCAAAGATTGATCGGACAAAGGAATGACAAGAATGAGGAGGTGCCAGTTGACTTCCATAAATTCATTCTTCCAACCAAGGCTTTACACATCAAAACTGAGGAGAACCAGATCATATCTCACTAGAGGAGGCGTAAATGAAAATGACAGAAATGTCTCAGAATGATCATAGAGACTAGACACTTGAGGTCCTAATAAATAATACATGCCATAAAATAAATAGGTTGGAGATTTGGAAATCATCGATAGTTGGATCTCAATTTTTTTGGCCACGATGCATAAGGAATATATAAGAACATGCCACATAACCATCACTGTAAAATTAATGAAATTTGTTGTGTCTTTGATCCTTTGAAGAGGGATATTCCAAAATTCATACTTGTGCCTATTTGGAGCGAAGAAGCCCCATGTCATCCTTTTAATATTTGTGAAATTCATGAGCACTAAGGAATTTAATAGAAACAAACTATATTTTCCATTTCACGTCTTCCTAGCCCCATGTTATAAGCTTTTTTAGCAAGCTCATTCACTCTAGCATTCAATTGTCTAAGAATATAGTATAATTCAATATTTTCAAATTGGGAAGCAGAACTAAGCACTTTTGGAATCATTGGAAGAGATGAGGATCTCATTAGATCTTTGGCCTTCATCATTTGATGGATGAAAATCATATAATCTCAAAGCACTGAGAGCCTTTGAATTTTCTTTTCTATAGCCATCTCCAATCCTTACCATGGTGCAAGGTACTTTGTCATATTATTAGATGCAGTTCCTAACTCCCATGCAAATTTAATCACTATTGTTTCATCGGGGCTTATAAGAACCCCACTTGTTTTTGTTTTTTTAAGGTGTATATAAGTATGATATATTATTTATAGTATATATACGAGTATCTAGTTTATGTTTTTAATCAGTAAGATACGGGTAATTTTATTTTTTTAATCTATCTATTGTAACTTTAATGCCTTATATTCTCTGTTTCTTTGCTTTGATCTTTTTTTTTTCTTTTTCTTTTTCTTATATATATAAGATATAATAGATATAACATATTAGTGGAAAAGAATGATATGAGAAGCTATGGTTAACAAAATTTAGGGGCCCACTTATACACTTAGGAAGGTGTCCCTTCATGAATATATTTGATGTGGAGCATGTTCCCAAACCAACTCATCCTTTATATCATTTAATCTAATGTAATTGAAGACAAAGCATCCAAGTATCTAGACCATTTGTCTTAAAAAACCACCTGAAGATTTAAAGTTGAAACTATCAACCAACCTTGAAGCCAAAGGGTAGTCTAAACAAGATTATTAATATGAGAAATTATGGAATATCCTTGATCTCTCATATTATCAATGAGGGCTTGTGATACTCTATGTTTGTCACTACTCCCCGACCAAGGATCTAACCCTAGCCTAACCTTGTTTCCATTTCCGAACTGCCATGTCAAACTTGAAGCAATCAAACCAAATGAATTTAGAGCATCCCTCCATACAACTAATATATTTTGTCGCAATTTGTCCTGAATCTGCACCCAATCTTCCAGGGAATAAGGGGAAATATACTTCTGGTATACCACCATTGTCCAAATATTGTGTAGAGAGAAGCCTCCACCCACACTTTGCTGCAATGGCTTTCGAGCACATAGAAATATTTTTTAGCTCCCACCCACCCAAAAATGTTGGTACAACAAAACGATTCCACTTTACTCAAGGAAGTACAAAATGATCTTGGGATATTTACCTTAAAAACTTGTAACAGATCCTCCCGACTTTCTCTAAAACACCTTTTAGAATACACCAATTATATCCAATAAAATAGAATAGCTTCAAGGACTATATTATGCAGGATGTTGAGAGAACAAGTAAAACAATAAATATTATAAATTAGAGTTGATTTGTTATGATAACCTTGTGATCAACTTGACAAAATTATTAAAACTAAGCAACTTAGAAATTAAATTTTATGAATAAAAATGCATCATATTTATATGTTTGTTATATGATATTTGGCTTAGTTTGCTTCTCATGTATATTTAAAAAAAAATTCAGATTCGAAGTTCAAGTTATTAACAATTTGTTGAAATAAATACTTTCACTTTATATGAGAGAACTTGGTTTCTTATTTGTGTTTGACTCTAAACCATAATATAATTGCTATTTGTAATATACTTGCTTACAGGGATGGAATTTGACGAGAAAAATGCTCGTCACAGGGCATTTTCCCTATATTTGATGTTTAAAAGTTTTGGAAGAAGATCGTCTTCCCTGATGCACTATGAATTTTACAAAAGTTATTTTTGATGGGTTATCATTTTCCTAAAACTTTATTAATACTCTATTAATTCGCAGAATAATTTTAAAAGGGTGTTTCTTTGTTCCTTATTTGTGCTTGGGCCATGTGTTGGTTCTGTCAATCAGAAGAATAATTTGAAAAGGGTGATGCTTTTTTCCTTCTTCCTTACTGAAATAGATGCTTTTGTATTTTGATATGTGACTAGAAGACCTTAGCGAGGATCTTTAAATGTGATTATTAGATTATCAGTTCATTTCATTTTGGGTTCACTCCCATGCTGGATTTTGCATTTAATTTTACATTTCCCTTACATTTTCTATGTGCATATAAACATATCTAAACTTATTTTATGGAAATAAATATATCTTAAGCTTTTCATATGGGCCAAAATAGAGTTTTTCCATTGTTCCAAATAAACTGAGTTGCAATCATAAATGAATCATATGATGAAATTGTCACTTTGGAAGTTTTGGAAATATTTGATGGTATTTATTACTTAGTGACTTAGCTAATGCACCATGTTTGTTACAATGCTAATAAGAAATGGTTCCAAAGTGTTGGTAATTTCCTTGATCTCGTGGTTAATGGATGATGCATGTTCAAGTGTTATTTATACATCTGCATTGAAGAAAGGTTGAATTCTATTTAATTCTCAAAGCATATTGTCATATTTATCAAAATACAGTATTGCATTATTCCCTATAAATACGTTGCAAAAATATACAAATCTTAAGATAAAATTGTTGGAATTCTGGCAAATATCTGAAACTATTTAGTAACTTGAATAATGTACCCATGGTTGTTACAAAGCTAATGAGATATTCTTCTAGATGATTGGTAGTTTCTCTCATCTCTTGATTGCTAATAGGATATGCTTCAAGGTTAGTTATAATTGCTATCATAACTTAGTTATTGCATATTTTATTGTTCTTAAACCCACCTGCACTGAAAAAGGTTGATGCACATCTTATTCTCCACCAATCTGCAGTAAACAAAGGTTCCCTAAACATAACTTAGTATAATTCAGATAGATTAGACATCTTCTAGTTTCTTATATAAGATAGAATCTACCTTGGATCCTTCATGTACATAGCTTAAACTTAGTCTTCAATGGTGTTGTTGATGGTTTGCACTCACTCATATTGAAGTTCCTAAGAAATTGTTTATCGTACTCCCCTTGAAAATAAAGGATATTGTTTCCCTTTTGTCATGCCTCCAAACTAAGAGAATACTGTAGAAGTGATCAGGTGCTCAAAATTAGGCTAAAAACTAAAAGTGTTAGAATATTCATAAACTTAGATTCAGATCGAAGAGCTCATCATTCTGATTCCAATGATGCAAACAACACTCAAATCCGATCTCATATGCAGAAGTTAGAGCAAGTCAAAGTTCAGATTTGACTTGGACACATGGCAAGATTAGATGATGTGGCAAGGTCCTTCAGCGAATGAGGAGGTGCCAAGTGGTAAGCCGCCATTGGTCCCCGCATTTCACGAATTGCACATAGGTGAAGGGAGGTGTTACAGAACTAGCCCCCAGCAAGATCAGGGTTGCATTGTGATAATTGCATATCGCATATCGCAACAGGGAAGCGGGTCAGTGTTACAGAATCGGCCCTCGGCAGGTTTGGATTGTGATGCGATATCACAATCGCAAATCGCAACAAAGTGAGAAGTCCTGTGTATATAATACCTTGGTACTCTGTTGATTGCAAAAGGATCCCGAACACGATACATTTATAAGCTCCAGTAAAGAGTTCTGTCAGGTCCGCTGAATCGCAATCGCATATCACCCTCCTGGTTCACAGTCCATAAAACCGTAGGACTACGCCAATTCTGATTTGCAATGGGCAGTTGGTGCCGATGGATTATGGTCCGTCATGTCGAAAAATTTTCATTCGGTTAGCGAGTTTTTGGAGTGAAAATGTGGGTTCCTGTCGGATGTGGAGCAATTTATGGAACGAATAGTGGGAAAGCTAGGGGAAGTCATAACTTCTTCAGTTTTTCACCAAATTGGATGAAAAAAGATGCTATATAGCCATTTTTGGACATTCTGAACTTATTGGAGTAGGTTTTAGAAGCATTTGAGCATTATAAACACAATTTTTTACACTATTGAGAATAATAGAGAGGCCTAAGCCATTGGAAGCTGGACCAAGGAGACGTAGCCCAGGAGGGTGAACTCCTTTATCATGTGCTTGTTGTAATGTTTTTTGATGATGTTATGTATATGTTTATGCTGATGTTCATTTTATGATTTATGTTAGATTGCTCATAAAATTAACATAAAAACTCTTCATTTCACTTGCAAAAATTCATGAATTCTTAAGCACAATGAAAGCATTTTGTTAATAATATGAGGAAGATCTTAGCACTGCAAACTAATATTCTAAATCAGATCAATTTGGTATCAGGGCACTAAGTTTTCTTTGTGAAATAAGGATTTAATTGTTTGCAAGTTTATGTCATGCTTTGTTGGGTCCCTATAATACTAGTGATTACCCCATTACTTGTTATGAAACTAGCTCAAGAAAAAGATAGAAAAGATAGATCAACGCCTTAAAATTCAGCCTCTTCAAGGGGGCAACCTCCTTTACATTACATAAATGAAAAATTCTTGGATGATACAAATGACAAAACCTCCTTCTATATATAGGAGTCTAAGGAGTCACAATATAACCCAGCCGACCTAACAATAATAATATAAAGCCACAAAAATAACAATAGAGGGATTCTATGGGGCACAGTAATAACAAATGGGGACAATAGGGGCACAACAATATTAATAAGGGGTATAACTACAATAATAATGGGGTAATCACTAGTATTATAGGGACCCAACATGACCCTCTCCTTCAAAAAAGTGTTGTCCTCAACGCTTGAGTAGTTCTGGATACTTCTGTATAAAATTCTCATCCTCCCATGTGGAATCTTCAGTGGATAAGTTCTTCCACTTGGTAAGATACTCCAAAATTGATCGATTTCGTAGCTGTTGAGTTCTTGCTTCTGTGACTGCTTCCGGTTCCAATATAATTTTTCCTTCCTCGTCAAGTTCTGGCAATATTGTTTGAACTGGGAGCTTGTCGCCTATAACCTTCTTTAAACATGAAACATGGAAAACTGGGTGCAATCGAGAAGCTGCAGGAAGCTCTAATTTGTATGCCATAGTACCAATCTTTTGCAACACCTTGTACAGACCATAATACTTTGGTGTTAATTTATTATCCTTCTTAGCTTGCTTGAGGGACATTTGCTTATATGGTTGTAGCCGTAGGAATACCCAATCACCTACACCAAAACTTCTTTCACTGCGATGTTGATCTGCCTGTTGTTCATTCTATTTTGTGCCAACACGAGGTTATCCTTTAAGAGTTGGAGGACTTGTTGTTGATGTTCGATGTGATGTTCCACTGCTTGAACCTTAGAATTTTCTCTTAAATATGATGTGATGGGTGGTGGCTGATACCCATAAAGTGCCATAAATGGGGTCATTTTTGTTGTTGTAAGGAAGGAAGTGTTATACCACCATTCAGCCAGAGGCAACCATTTGACCCATTGTGTATGTTTATCAGATACAAAGAAACGAAGATATCCTTCAAAACATTTGTTTACTATCTCAGTTTGCCCATCAGATTGAGGAT
>APFE031428878.1:165465-183583 GCA_000404065.3 Pinus taeda | reverse complement strand
AACAAAGGCCTTTGAACATCTTAAAGAGGCAATGTGCCAAGCACCGGTCTTAGCTACACCGGACTTCACAAAAACCTGTATTGTGGAATGTGATGCTTCAGGAAATGGAATTGGTGCTGTTCTAATGCAAGATGAAAGACCCATTGCTTTTGAAAGTCGTCCAATCAAGGGAAAGTTTTTAAGCAAAGCTATTTATGAGAAGGAAATGTTGGCAATACTCCATGCACTTAAGAAATGGCGACCCTATCTAATGGGAAGACACTTCAAGGTAAAAACGGATCATGATAGCCTTAAATACTTTTTAGAACAAAGATTATCCTCTGAAGAGCAACAAAAGTGGGTCATAAAGATGTTGGGTTATGACTTTTAAATCATCTACAAAAAAGGGAAGCAAAATGTGGTGGCAGATGAAGAAAGGATGAGGATGTGGAAGCATTGTTGTGCGCCATTTCTATTATCCAACCAGATTGGATAAATGAAGCAAGGAGGAATCGAAGAATGATGAAGAAGTGTGGGCACTTATTTGAAAGTTACAACAAGATTCCAATACGTCTGATGCATTTAGCTGGAAAAATGATTCTTTATGGTACAAAGATCGCTTATACCTCTGTAAGAATTCCCAGCTAAAACAAAAGATTCTTATGGAATTGCACACTTCTCCCTTAGGAGGGCACTCAGGATTTTTAAAAACTTACCACAGGTTAAGAAGGAATTTTTTTGGGATGGCCTTAAATCAGATATTCAAAAGTTTGTGGCGGAATTGTTTGGTTTGCCAACAAATAAAGTTGAAACAATTAAGACACCGGGTCTATTACAACCTTTATCCATTCCAAGCCAACGTTGGGAGGAGGTTTCAATGGATTTTATCACAGGTTTACCCAAGTCTGAGGGAAAGAGTGTCATCATGGTGGTAGTTGACAGACTTACGAAGTATGCACACTTTTGTGCATTATCACATCCATTTAAAGCCAATACATTTTCTACTACATTTATGGAAAAAATTCAAAAGCTACATGGAAACCCAAAGATTATTGTAAGTGACAAAGATCCCATTTTCACTGGAAATTTTTGGACAGAATTATTTTCTTGTCTTGGTACTCAGTTGGCTCATAGCTCATCTTATCATCCTCAATCTGATGGGCAAACTGAGATAGTAAACAAATGTTTGGAAGGATATCTTCGTTGCTTTGTATCTGATAAACAGACACAATGGGTCCAATGGTTGCCTCTGGCTGAATGGTGGTATAACACTTCTTTCCATACAGCAACAAAAATGACCCCATTTATGGCACTTTATGGGTATCAGCCACCATCCATCACATCATATTTAAGAGAAAATTCTAAGGTTCAGGCAGTGCAACATCACATCGAACATCAACAACAAGTCCTCCAACTCTTAAAGGATAACCTCATGTTGGCACAGAATAGAATGAAACAACAGGCAGATCAACATCACAGTGAAAGAAGTTTTGATGTAGGTGATTGGGTATTCCTACGGCTGCAACCATATAAGCAAATGTCCCTCAAGCAAGCTAAGAAGGATAATAAATTATCACCAAAGTATTATGCTCCGTACAAGGTGTTGCAAAAGATTTCCTGCATAATGGTTCAATTAAAGAAGATATATATAATTAATACATCACATGTCATTCTATTATATATTCATTTTACAAAGATGCATTTAAAGTGACAACAATATTTTTTAAGAAAATTGTAAACATCTCGATGTAGCCTAAGCTATAAATGAATATAGTCTTCATGCACGAAACAAAGATCATAAAGAAGAAAAAAATGTACTAAATTTATATATGAAAGATTATTCATATTTATAATAAATAATTACATTAAATTTAATATATATCTATATTAAATTAATATAAAGTAGTTAAACTTAATTTAGTTACATATCCTAGAATTGATTTCACTTTTATTAGTTACATTACAGAATCATAAATATAGCTATATAAAGTAAAACAAACCCAACTAAAAAATATGTAATTAAATAATAAGATTACAAGCCAATGAAAATAAAGCACGACTCAACTAAAAACTGTCGCATATCAACATACGGCTCCAGTCAAAGCATGATTCAACTAGAAAGTGTAGCATGCTGTCAAATGACCCCAGTGATTATGGCGAGGATTAAAAAATGTTGTCAATAATGACATACATTTACCTGTAATCATACACAATGCCATATGTATGCTTAAAGGGGTTGTAATCGTCATGCAAGGACCCGCAACAATTGGCAGCACAATGCTCACCACGGTAAGAGGAGGGTTTTCCTTTCCAAACTTACCAATTTCCACTTGTCTAATCCAAGGCATGTTCATAATTTCCGATATTTGAAAGACCATCGTTGATTCGTTTTCTTGCTCCTTGGCATTTTCCTTCCATTCATTGTTATTCTATTCAAGTAAGATCACTCAATGGATAATACAAATCTCCATGACCACCTTTTACCAATTTTCTAGGTCTCACATAAGTTTTCTGAACTTAAAGGCACATTTTTAAGCATGTATGTCTGAACAATGAATTCACAAGAGGGCTTATTATTGGTATTATGGGTAAGACTGTAATGACTATGATCTTTGTGGAATCATTATGGAACTGGTAGGCAAATATGTTTCATTTTTGCTATACCTAGCGTGTATTGCCTGGAATAGTACCATCGCCTTTGTAGTTTAAAGTCTTTCAAGAAAGTATTCTAAATGTAAGCATAGAATTATGTTCTACTTTTTATAAATCCAAGATAGGATAGCAATGGTTCTTCTTTTAATAAGTGCCAATGACACTAGTGATGTTTTTTGTTCGTTTTTAACAACACCAGATAAATGAATGAACAAGCACACAGATAAACTGTGAGAAAGTAAATGCTATGAAATATATCTTCATTATATTTTTAAGAACTTGGATTTAAAATTAGGAAAGGATGTTTATACAAGTTTCCTATTTGGTAATGCATTCAGAGCACAAATTTTTGGATCTGGGAAAAGAATATTGGGTAATGGCCTGACACTGATTTTCAACTGAATTGCATGCTACTCTGTTTGCTGAATTGATTGGTATTGTTAGTTGATCTTGTTCAGTATTTCAATTTTTGTTCATTACACTTATCAAAAACCAATCCTTTATTTATAATAGTCAAGTGCATCATGAATGTCAGTACTAAGCAATTTCTATGCAGCTTTTATCATCTTCAGTTTCAAAAAAAAATTACAATCAAATAATTGTTCTCATTAGGTTTCACCCTACGAAGGTAATAATTTTGATATGTTCCATTTTAAGCATTGGTTGGTTGTCAACAAGTCTATCTTTTCTTGCTATTGCAGTGGAAAGGAATAAAACATGCTCCTCCATCAATCATATGCATAGTGCAAGGATTCATGTATTTTAACATTTTTTGTTCTTAAGAGATCAGATAAATGCCCCTTTCTGAAGCGTTTACTACATGTTATAAATTTATTAAGTTTATGAGACTGATGTTAAAGAGCATTTGGTTGATAACATCCTAACATTGGTGAAACAAGAGTTCAAGTGAAAAGGCTCCATTGAGTGAGGGACACACCTATCTTGTAGTTGCATCTAATGATGCTTGAATTTGCATTGCAACAAAAGAACCTGTACAAGGGGGGACAACAATTTATATCTTGCTTTATTTTATTATTATTATTTTCGTGTCTAGAGGAATAGGAAACTGGGTCAGGCTTGTACTCGTGTGAGTTGGGGTTGATTCCAACTATTACCAACATTACCTCTAGGTGCAGCGCACAGCCACAACACAGGGGTTAAGTGAGGTTTGAAGTTTGAACCAGCGACATTGCAAGGATTTCCTTCATAGTACACTCTATTGCCAATTGATCTACACCCTTGGGGCCTTTAAAAGAAAGGATATGGGGTAGGCTTTGATCCACTTATTTGTGCATGGGTCATGGAACCATTTTTAATCTATAGTCTGTACTACTCATTATCAATACTATCATGGATTTTTATTCTCAAGTGATATATACATATTTGTGTGCTCTCAAGTGTCACCTTGATGGATTTTCACTACTGGATCCATGATATTCCATTTCTATCATTGTACTGCCTGGAACAACTCTCATTATTGTTAACTTCAGTTTTCTTAATATTGCATGGTTTCTTTTGACGTAGTTGCTTAACCCTCAAACTCTTAATCAATTATATGGATAGTATTTATCTTATTATTCCCTAATTGAATTGATATATTTTAAATTCTCTACTCTGGAATTCCAATGCATAATCTTAATGCATACAGTTCTTGGAAAGAAAGTCTAATTTGAACAATAATGCATATCTCTGGTATCTTCTAGCTTGTGTTGTTGATTCCTTGGCAATATGCCCAGGTTTGTACACTTTGAATTCATTATTCTTATAACTGCCCCATTCTTAGTGTGCAAATTAAGTAACACATGTTGCAGTCTGACTTTTGCAACCATTCTAGATTCGCTTATTTGGAAGATTATGTAGCTCATCATAACTCATAACTATGCATTCTTTTTCCTCAGGATTATTAATGGAATTTTGTAAGTACTCATTAGTATCTATGTAACATTCCACATAGGTCTGAAAAACTAATGCAGGATTTCCTTTGAATAGTAACAGCTTCGGCCTTCTCTGTTCAGGTAACAACTCTGTCAAAATTAGTACAGAAGGATAGGAAAATCTCTGGTTTTTAAAATCTAAGAAAATATTGAGCATCTAACAGTTAGCTGTAACAACCAGTTATCATTTGTAAACAAACATAAATGTCCATCCAACCTCTCTTTCCAGCCAGTCTTTCTAGTTACACCTAAAGGTTTTATTAGTCAGGTCTATCTCTTTCAGATACCTCACTTTCTCACCCCCAAGATGTTCCTAATATGAGAAAGTGACATCAGGGAGCTTGACAAAGACTAAGAGCTAAAAATATGGATCCATTTCAGTTCATGGCTCTCGGAGCAAACAAGTCACCGTTTTTTTTTTTTTTTCTTACATTCCTGGTTACCAGATACTTGTGGCATTACTTGAAGACTATTAAAGGTATATGTGAAGAAATGATAAAAAGGGCAAAGAAACATATTTAATATTGAAGGAACCAATCCCACCAAGTCAATAATAAAACCTGAAGCATTTTGATTGAGCATACATACAGATACTTAAAGCATCATATCCATATACAAGCTCAAGCTAAACCATTGGCATAGAACAAGGCAGTTGTAGAATAATATCCCAACAGAAGAATGCTGTCATACAAAAACTCAGAAAAGTCTCAAGGTCGTTAACCCATAGGTTGCACATATCAACAGACACACACATGCATACAAATAATATGAGGAATGTAACTAAAGAACTATTAAGAACTATGACTAGGAACATTATCACTTATTAGGACTATAATATCAATGTTTATACTAGCCCTCTGTTTTGCACTAGGTATTCCAACACAATTAATTAGTATGTTATCTGGCACAAAGAACTAAGACATTATCTTTGGTTTTAATTCTTGCACGGTGTACCATTTCTTCCTTGTAGTGCATGTGATACGCTGCCTATTATTCATACTTGGTTCGCTACAAATATTAAATTACTAGTGTAAGATTATAAAGTCTGCTAGTTTTTAGTTTCCACAATTTTATTATCCAAGTCAAAGGTAGCCTGAACAAATATGATGGCATTTGGCCATATTTCAGTTACCGACATTTCTTAATCTTCAAAAGTTTAACCCATGTCAACACTACAAAATCACTATGCATGACCTAACTCTCACTGCATGTGACATTCGGTCTATTATTCATTATTTGGTTCTTGCAAATATTAAATTAACAGTAATCTAAAGTCTGCTAGTTCTCAGTTTCCACTATTTGATTATCCAAATCATAAGTAGCCTGGGCAAATATTCCAGTTGCTGGTATTTCTCAACCTTCAACTTTCCCTGATGGACAACCAAGCAGATTTAACCCAACCATTGACCAACAAGCAAAATTTCCTGGAAAGGTATGTCAAGGAAACCCTAACCCTAAGGCGGTATTAATAAACCCAGCAGCATTTACTTCAATGGGATCTCATTACTTAATAAACTAGCCAGAAGTTTGCTATGACTCTAGATTAGTATTTGATGCATGTGACTAGCAAATGCCTAGATCAACTTTACTGGCAGTTTGTAGTATGTAATCTCTCAGAACTCTTACAGTAATCCGGAACACCAAGATGTTACACATGGGGTACAATAGAAAACTCAACCAGTGCACACAAGGTTTATTTCTTGCAAACAATGTTTTTATATCCAACCAACTAATCCACTGGACAGACCAGAACCATAATAGAATTCTAACCCTTCTTTGTAATTATCTGTACATGCCAACCAACAATATGGCGAGCTCTGGATCTCTTTCATTATACAAGAGACTGAGGGAAGACACAAGGTATATGGTCACATGCATGAAGCACCCAATGTGACTCAATCCAATCTTAACCATCCTATATGCATATAAGTGCCAAGAGGATAATTGTCACATGTATGTACACTCCTCCTTGGGATCTAAGCCCTCCTCAAGTTGTCATGAAAGAACCCTAGAAGTTCTAGGGATATGCACCCAATCTAAAATGATAATCCATGCAAAAAAAACAAACTCCGAAATATAAAAGCTAACTCAAGTGATAAATCTGAACAACAATAAAATTCTGGAATTGTTGTAAAGTTGATGCATGCATGCATGCGTCCGCTCCATATCTCTCATACATAACTGTTGTGCACCTCATTTATTCCACTAGAGCTGCACCCTCATACACACTGCCCTCTCTCTGCTGCTGTGCACAGGAAACAAAACAATGAAGCTGGAGCACCATCACTGCTGGACAAAACTAACTGAGCAACAAAGGTAAAAAATTAATAGGTTTATGGGTAAGGAAGGCTTGTGCCTAAATAGTAGTAAAACCACGGTCTCCACTTTTTGATCCCTCCTCAGGCTTTTTCATCAACAACACTATAGGTAAGGTTGCTAAAACTACCATTGCATTTCTAGGGACATAAGCCCTAACCTCCATAGATAACGCTTTTGGAAATTTTCACTTTTGTGCCCCAAAAACCAATAATGGACTGATCTCAACTTAATCAAGTTTGTGCAAACTGCATTGAGATGGACTTTGCTTCTGGTTTGCCAGAAGACATCATAATAGGGCTTAAAAGTGGCAGACATGACCTGGAAGCAAAAGCTCAAGTATCAGGTGGCCTTAAATTGGACTCACTTGAGTAGTGAGTGAGAATTATTATATATAGCAGATTATTTTAGTCTGTTATACACAATTATATATAATTGTATAATGTTATCACTTTTTGGGGTTATTGGTGGATATTAGATACTCTTCTATTTATTAAGAGATGTTTATACTTGGGATCTGTTATACCCTTTTATATTTGGTGTATCGAATGTTTATCTTGTTATTTTGGGTTGTCAGGAATTATTGTTTACCTATAATGGATTATTAGTCAATGTAATTATTGGGTGTGCAACTACGCAAGGAAGTTGTAACTCAATGAGATGATGTATGCAAATGATTACAAGACAAATAAATACAAATAGTTCATGTGGGGATAAGTTCAAGAGGAAAGAGAAACTGTGACAAAGGTCCAAGGAGATAGAAACTCCTCAAATTAAA
This sequence comes from Pinus taeda, assembly GCA_000404065.3. NCBI lineage: Eukaryota > Viridiplantae > Streptophyta > Pinopsida > Pinales > Pinaceae > Pinus > Pinus taeda. The sequence continues at coordinate 175,924 of APFE031428878.1, read as the reverse complement.
GAAGGCAATTTTTTTTGGTTGTAAATGAAATAAATTTAATAGCCTTGGCTATATTTGCAAGGATTAAGGGCATAAAAGGCGAAAAAGCAGTTGATTGCACACATGAAGCTTTCATGCAGATGGATGATATACATAGAAAACTACACTGGAGTCATGATTATGAGCAGAGTAGGGTAACCCTTCACAGTTTTAGAGCAGATCTTTGAACTTATATCCACAAATATGAGATTTTTGGCACCGTCATATCAAAGGCCCTTGCTGAAAACCAAATAGCAACAAGAATGCAGCAATAGTCATGCTAACACAAAGTAGACAAGCATTGAAGGTAGAAAATGCTGTATAAGCAAACAACTCAGATATGGAAACACTAAGTTTTGTGACCGGTTCAACAAAATTTTATAGATAGAAGATGTCAAAGAAAAATGTTAGCAAACAGACATCCCAAAAGAAAACAAAGAAACGATCTTTTTATTAGATATTGAATCATAAATTCCCTTGACCAATAAGGAATTCACATACAAGAAAAGTTCAACAAACATTAGTAGAATTGAAGATGAAGATGTCTCAGAGAGTTTGTGGCTGATCAAGAGTCAAGACATTTACTGTTGCAGACTTAAAATCAAGACCGAAAATGAAGTTGAGAATGTACAAGAGATGCCAGTAAAAATGCAGCTGCAAAAATCACTAATCCAATATGATAGGGGCACAAATAGAAACATGAGACAAAGGAAAATAATTGCATAACTTTGAGATGCCCCAAAAGTGTGACATTGACTGTAAAATGGAGTAAAAAGAGCATGCCATTTGTCCTTGAGCTATGTAAAAGAGCCTCTTGTTTTGAATAGAAAATAATTGTTTACTAGAGAGAGAAGCAATTATGAGTTTAGTAGAAACAAGCCACTAAAATAGGACAACCAAGCAGAAAGCTAAACTTGGAGATATCGAATAGAATAATTTCTGAACTGCAAAATCTGGCTGATAAATTGAGAGAAGAATTTGCAAATGAACTTCAGGAAAGAGACACAGTCATTCTTCTTTACAAGAATCTCTAGAGGGAATCTGAGGCAGCATTGGCTTCCATGAAGTGTGAAATGAAGCACATTAAAGCAGAGCTTGAAGCATTGAAGCAAAGACAGTTTGAAAAGGATGCGCATGATTCAAGTGTTCGAGAATGTGAGACATCTGAGCACAGGGGTAGAGTAAACTGTTCTCTGGAGTTAAGTTCGAGTCCAAAAAAAAGTATTATGGACCAGGCTGCAATATCACTTTCTCGTGGGAAAGAGGCTGAGGGTTTGACACAAGGCCAAACTTGATCACAATTACATCAACATATTGTAAAGAATGATCTGAGGAAAGATTACTTGTTGTTTATTGATGGGTTCTTTTCATTAACAGTGCCATTGTCATAACTTATGGCAAGGGTCTGAAGACTAGGGCCAAATTTACAATAAAAGATGAGATTGGTTGTACTAAAACGAAGATGAGATTTTGGTTCTTGTCTTTGTTGGTTGCTAAATATGAGACAACATCCACCATAATGACTTTGACTATCAAGTTCAAGTCAATGAGACGCTTAGAATTGCTTGCAAAAATTTTGGTGCTCTTATGCGATGTTCTAAAGAATGGAGAATCTTTGCTTCATGGACTATAGGCTGGTGAGTCCTTTGGCAATCACTGAGGGTCCACAGAGAGGTATTTTTGTTCATACACTTATGGAACACACATTCAAACTCTTGAAGTGCTTGGCAACAAGTAGCAGGAGCATCCTAAACTTATTACAGTTGGACGACGATTATCAACTACAAATTGGGGAGGTCATCCTGTTTATATGGGGTCTTGTTTAAGGCTCCTATATGATAATGAAATAGAAGAACCCAAATGCTAGGCCAAAGGATACCACTCAGAAATTGCTTAGTCAACCTGACAAGGTACTGGTTCGGATGCCATTCCTCAATGGTGAAATTACAGAATGTAATTTCGACAATGAAATGCTATTGCAGAGCCATAGAAACATGCCCACTTTGGGGTTCTATTGAGGCCTCGAAAATCGCTGCAACAACATTGGGGGATAACCACCCGGTCCGGACCTTAGTATAGCTCCTTCTCCGTTTGGGATGGTGGCTCCGACTGGAGATAACGGGACCAGTTTCCTGATAATAAATAAAAGGGATGGATGGGTGATGAATAGTTTGCTTTTGGTGATAGGCGACTATCTTATTCTATTGACAAAAATAGGGAAACTAATACTAATCCCGGGAACAACTTATTCATTCGGAATGCAGCGTTAAATAATCTTTATCTATCTAACAGGCATATAGATGACTCTGTAAAATAAATATGAGATATTCAATCATTCAAATATTACTTCATATGAATAGTCACAATGAAGCGATAAATACAAATTACTGCATTCACTGTTTATATCATCAATACATATATACGATTGAAAGAGAAACATGCTATAGACAACCAATAGTGGAATGCATAAAGGATGATGTCATATATATATAAGCAAGAGCGATTTAAACAACAATTCATATAAAAGGAATGAGTACAGACGCAGATAATAGTACCATGTGAGCTACCGATCAATCCAAAATATCAATCGCTATTCAAAATTCCTTCTTCAATACAGAAATGCTTTTAAACAAAGACAGTAGTGCGCATTTGCATAAAAACCTTCCACATCAAATTCAGAATAATTGGTCCAGTTTCATAAAAGAATATCCCTGAAGTACAATAGTGCAACTTCAGGGTTTAATTCATATACAAAACTTGATGACCCTTTCTAAATGCATGAAAGGGTCTATAAATACTACTAAGCTAAAAAATCTATGCAACAAAATCCTAATAAATTGGCATCAGTAAATGCGATCTATCTCCTTGGGGCGATCTGGCAGTCGGCAATGTGAATCATGACTCAGGTTGTTTTCCTTTAAACCTGAGCTGGCTTATCGCAAGCATTGGCTCCACTTCTGGCGGTTTGTTGAGGCGCAAGCTGAATTGGGCAGCAAAGGTGGCATCCTGAATGTCGGGTATGATATACCCGACAGCATCTGTGAGGCATTTTAAGGCGGCTCTTTGGCTGTATGGCTTCACTAAGAAGAACCAATAAGCATCCCATGTTAAACTGTTGATTCCAGCGATTAATCTTTCGTTTTTCTCCAGCTCCGGGTAGCATGAATGCTCCAACATCTTTGTCGTTGTTAATTGACCTGGAGTGCATTGGGAAATCATATTAGACAAATAAAGCGTATTATTTACTAATTCAACCAAATTGCTAGTGGTTGCTTTGCATCTGAAAATTGCTCTTTCTGCCTTCATTAACTGTGATTGCCATTCTGTGAATAATATTTCTTTGTGCGATTCCAAAATTCTCGGTAGATTGGTCGCCTAGCCTTGATCGGAATCTTGCCATTCTATAAAACTTGTCAGTGTTTCTTCGGCCTGATCTAAATCGGTCCTTGCCTTTTCTACCTTTTCGCTTATGGATGCTACTAACTCACACAATGGTTATGCTTGTGTAATCTGCTGACATAGGAGCTTAACTTGATTAATCAATGCCTTATTCAATTGAAGCGCTTCTGCTTTGAATTCATCTACCTGAGGGAGCCTTTTCATTTGCTCAATTGAGTTGACAATTGAGCGATGTGCTCATCTTTAGCTTTTATTGTTCCCTCAGTCGATATTCTTAATTGCTCCAACATTGTCGATAGCTCCCTTTGCCTTTGGATTGCGCTCTCATCAATCCTCTACTTTTCCTCTTGTAATTGCTTAGTCAGCTGATGATTGCTCTGCTGCTGCACTAGCAATTCCTGCTTCGCCTGCTCTGCTTTCTGCTGAACTTCCGATAATTTCGCCTGTAGCAAAGAGATGTCTTGATCCTTCGCTTTCAATAAACTGCTCACCTCCGATGCTTTATCAATGGTCGTCGCCGAATATGCTCCAGCGTATTGCGATAGCTTGGTTAAGTCATCGGAGGGGTTAAATTCCTCTTTCCACACAACATTGCCCGTCACTGTTAATTCAGGGAATAGAGAAGGTTGATCAGCCCTTCTCCTTTTCCTCTGTCGTCTTACAACAGCTTTATGCTTAGGGCTATAAAATACATCCAAAGGGGGAATCTCTTCAATTTTCAAAATGATTTCACCCGATGGATCTTTAGGAATTATTTCTGTTTCTTTTGATTTGAGTAGGTCGCTGGTTTCGCCCGAAACCGGTTTTGGTGTCGCTTCCTATGTGTCGCCTTCTTTAGAAACCTCATCATCTCTCGAGCACTCTAGGTTGCCGATGATTGAATTGAATTGCTGCCATTGCTGGAGAAAATTCGGATCAACTAGTGTATCATCATTAATTTTAGAGTTGCTCTCTTCTTGGGCTTTCACCTGGGTTTCTTCCTGTTGCTGCACATTTTGATGGGTTTCTTCCTGCCTCTGATTATGCACTTCCTCCTACTGCTTTGATGTAGTAGGAAGTGGCGTATTACTTCGCTGCTCAGGCTCGCTTGATTTTGTCGTCGTCGGAACAATCGCTAACAGGTCTAGAGGCAGAGTTTGCAACCTCTGTTCTCTAATTCTGTTAAATTCGGCTAGCCCTTCATCGTTGTATACATTTCTAGCAAGCGACTTAACTTGATACAATGATTCGGCCGATGCAAACAAATCCTCGAATTTGTCTTCTTTGTGCTCAACCTTGGCCAATTTGGCCTGGTCGAGTGCATTGTAAGCGATTTTACTTGGATCAGACTGCCTGCTTGGCAGAGTAGCCAGGGTGAGCGAATTTATCGTCCCAGCTTCCTTCTCTGCATGTTTGATATCATGCAGGGTATAAATTCCAATTCGTAAGGGAAAAGAGGGCCAAACATGATTTTTGGCTTTCTTTAGGGTCTGAGTAACCCCATCTGCATTGATTTGATAAGCTACTTCCCTGGCAAGTAACTTATCAGGGATGTAAAGTGGGAGCACATGGGGCCTGGCCTGACTGCCAAAAACTCTGATGTAGGTGAATTTCTCCTCTCCAAACCAACTTGCTACTGCAGTTAAATCTACCCCTGCTTGTTCAGAAATCTTCGGGGCAGGCTTATCAAAAATGGAGTAATGAATTGGCAACATGAAACCATTGCAGATTTGATAAAGGTGGTGCTTATAGTTGGTCTTCAACAACTTTTGATGATATATGTGAATGGGTGTGGGGTCTTGCGACGTCCACCTCCATCCGAGCACAGGAAACTCAGAATTAAAACATAATACATCCAACACATAAACGCTGTAATAAAATGCCAGAATGAACCTCTCTGTGACGCGAGAGTTAAACCTGAAATTGAGAATGGCCTTGGCTAACTTGTCGGATAATATATCCGCCCAATCCATAATCTCGCCACTACATGCCGCCTCCATTAAGGGGACCATTTCTATGGTAAAATTGGCGGATTCATGCAATCCCCATAGCCTACACAACATAATTCCAGCATAGCAGTAAGGATAACATAGGGAGTCGACTGAGTACTTACCCGAGGATTCATGCTTGTGCTTTGCTGGATTTTGTCTCCAGCCTCGAATTGGTTCGAACTCGGTCTCGTTCTCTGATCGAAATTTTTCCCGAAATGCTGCATTATATTTTTTCTCTTCTGCCGGTAGGTGATACATTTGCCTTAGATCTTCGGCTCGAAAAGAACCGAAAATCCTCCAGTGCTAAACATTCTGTCGGTAATTGGGATCTCTTGGATTGCCCACCTTACCACATCCGTGTATGGGAGAATTTTCTCCCGGGCCGCTATTCTGTGCAGAAAGGAATTGGCCAAGTCTTTTAGATTGGCCTCAGATTTGCTGGTACTATCGCAAGAGACTTGTATCCCGGTCACCTTCGGCTCTTCGGCTTCAATCAAATTATATGTTCCTTGCCAAGTGGCTCTGGTAAGTCCCAGGCATGTCGTATCTGATATAAGCCCTTTCTTTTTACTGCCTAAATCAACAACAGATTGCCCTGCAGCTGGCGAAGCAGTAGTCATTGTAGTCTTTTTGGACTTCTTTCCCATTCCACTCAATTCTGTCTCTGTGGAAGAATCTTGCACAGAGCGAAAGATAGGTGTAATACAGGCAACAATAACATGAATTGAATAGAGTGAGGTATATATATCTTGATGCATTCATAGTGATCGATTGACTTAAGACGGCTTTCGGATCAAATCTGTGAATAGATCGCAAGCTTGTTGTTTTCATTAAATGGCCGTTAAGGCCTGTCAATCTCATTAATACCAGTCGCTTCGGTTAATGGCCGAATGATTTATTTGAAGCATGTCTTGGGCGATTTGGTGGTTGAACTCGGATGAGCGGCTTTTCAAAAGATATTGCCTTAATTACGAATAAATCGTATTAAATTGCCTTTATGATTTTTACTTTGAAAACTGCGCTTTTACCCTTTTCGCAATTGGGCGTCGAGAAAATCCTAAGTCATTGCTTTGGTTCCATTTGGAATCCCCGATCGCTGATAGTGATATCGCATCGCGTCAGGAGTAGCGAGTAGGGCCATTTAGAATTTGGGCATGGTGAGTCGCCAATCGCCGATAGCAATGTCGCATCGCATCGGGGCGAGAGGGAGCTTATTTGGGCTTAAGCATTATCGCCGATTGCCGATTGTCGATTTCGCATCGCATCGGAACAAGGGGTTGTTTAATTGTGTTACTTTATGCTTTTTCGATATCCGATAGCGATTTCGCATCGGCGAAAATCAAGATGTCCCTTAAGTTGTGTTCTCTTTGTCATTGCGATATGCGATCTTGCGATCGCTTTATCGCAATGATAAAGATAAATCATTTTACGTTGGGGTTTTTGATTGATTTTATTGAAAAGGCCTTTTAGTAATGTTTTCTTTTATTTCTTCGGGCCTTTTTGAAATAGAACTTTAAATTGATACCAATTTAAAAACAAAAATTAAAAAGGGACCCATTTCATATTATAGTTTTGGAATAGTAATGATATGAAATGGGGGGTTATTGTAGGGCACAACAATTGGCGATTCGCTGGAAGAAACAGTTATCTCTGAAAAGTATAGAAATACTTAAACTTTTTCAAGAAATAGAAATTTTATAAAAAGGGAAAAATTCTAATATAACTAGGTATAGTTGCATTCTAGACAAAACAAAACTTTCTTTGCTAATTTCCTCTTTTGTTAAAAATAGATACATTCTAGATTCTAAATTGGCATTTTTTGGTTGGTATTGATAAAACAGAGAACTTTTCCAAATCAGCTATTAAAATTAACTCCTTTGTCATAGGTAGAGCCTCTGCTGCCAGCAAACGTCCATAGTTTTGGCAGGGATACCTTTTAACCATATCATTGGCTATTGTTCCACTCACTTTAGAGCATGATTAACAGAATGAATTCAAAACATGCTTTTTCACATTTTGTATTTCTTTTCTTTTTCTGCTATTTTGCAAGATAAAAAGCCATTGCCCTGGTGTGGTGGCCAGTTAAGTGGCAATGCCATTCACTGGTAGTAATTTAACCGAACAAGCTGGCTCGTGATGAGACCCCTTGTCTTACAATTGAAGCCATTACCCTGTTTTGGTATGCAGTATTGGTAATGTCGGGTAAACTATTTCCCTATGATCATGGTAAGCAGGCTTGTAATAAGACCTCTTAACTTTTGTATCCAGTATTCTTGGAATTACACCCTGAATAATCATGAACTTGAGTAAATGGGATAGACAATTTCCTCCTTAAGAGAGGATGGTTGACAAGGTAAGAGTCGGAGATGCTGAATTTGGATTAGCTCCTATTTTAATATTGATAACCCTTTTGTAACCAATTTGAAAAATCTAAAAATATTTACAAGATTTATAAACTTCGAGAGGGGTTCACTAGGATTGTAGTGTAGTTTCAGAATGAAATTACAACTAATTTCCTAGAAATCATTCCTTTTGTTTAAGACTTCTATTTATTTAAAAGTAAATATCACACTACTTGTTTTAAGAAACTATTTGAATACAGCAAAGGTCAAATAGAAGATGCCTTACAGTTTTATTTTCTAATGTTGCTACAAACTACAAAAATGCTATTGAAAGGAGAAGGGGTTACCTCCTCAATTGAAAATTTTCTTTAAGATCAGACCATTAACAGGGAGAGAATCTCTCAATTCTGATAGATCTTGTAGCATGAAGGTCGAATGGCCTATCTTTTCACAGATCTGAAACGGTCCAAGCCACATCTTCTAAAACTTGGTGTGTTTTCCTTTATCTTCATGGTCTTTGTCCCATTTCAGGACTAAATCACCGACTTGAAATTGTTTAGAACCAGATGAATTTGAATCAAATGATGACTTGATGATCTGCTGATGTTTCGGATGAATGATTTTAGCTTTTTCTCTTTCTTCTTCTAATTTTAGAATCTGGTCATGTCTAAGCTGTAAAGAAGAAGAAGGGCTTTCTTCAATAAATTGAACTAGGGCTAGAGAAGGAAGAATGAGATTTGTTGGTAGTACTGCTTCTTTTCCATAAACAAGTTTAAATGGGGAGGAGCCTATAGAAGCTTTTTGCATTATCCTGTCAGCCCATAATGCAAATATTAAAGATTTGTGCCAATTCTTATGATTCTGTTCGATAATTCGCTTGATAATTTTAATAATATTTTTGTTTGTAGATTCGGCCAAACCATTTCTCTGAGGATAATAGTTAGCAGAATATTTGAGTTTGAATCCTCTTTTGATTGAGAAATCAAATATAGCATTGCCTGAAAAGTAAGATGCATTATCAAAAACAAGAGCATTTGGGACACCAAACCTGGTAATGATGAATTGGTCTATAAATTCAATAATGGCTTCAGAGTTTGTTGTCTTTAACGGAATCGCTTCAATCCACTTGGTAAAGTAATCGGTAGCAGTGAGGATATATTTATGTTGTTTGGAAGAATTTGGGGTAATTTCTCTGATAATATCCAATCCCCATTGCTCAAATGGCTGTTCGATGTTGACCGGTTGCAAAGGGAAGGCTGATTTTCTTTGTCTTCCACTTGAAGTTTGACAATTTCGGCATTTCCTTACATATTCATGAGCATCTCTAAACAGAGTGGGCCAGTAATACCCAGCATGGATGACTTTGTGAGTTGTGGTATCAGCTCCGAAGTGGCCTCCTGCTGGTCCATCATGCAATTCCTGCAAGACCCTTTGTGTTTCCGGTTTTTCAAGGCATCTTAATAAAACAGAATCATAATTTTGCCTAAAAAGCACATCATCAATAATGGTATAATTTTTTGCTTTCAATCTTATGGCCCTTTTGTTTTTGTAGGACAGGTTGGGAGGTGCATATCCATTTTTCAAGTAAAATATTAAATCAGCATACTGTGATTCAGAGTCAATAATACTTATCTGGTTGATTGTTTCAGATTGATCTATATCGCTTGATTCCATAATGTTGGATGCTCCTGCCAATAACCTGCAAAAACCTTGGCCTCTAACAATCTTTGCTGGCTTGATCTCTAGGTCATATTCTTGAAGTGTTGTTACCCAATTTGCCCTTTTTTCTCCTAATTCTCTTTGGATTAATAGTTTCCTAACTGAGGAGAAGGGAACTATAACCTTTGTATGGGCTTTTAAAAGGAAAGGTCTGTAATGTTTAACCACTTTATATACAAAAAAGGCTTGTTTTTCTACTTCGGAGTAGTTTAATTCTGCACCTTGAAGATTTGAACTATAGAATGAAATAGGTGCTTCCAAATTGTGATCGTTGACCTGTGTAAGTACTGCAACATAAGAGAAATCGGATGCGATGGTATATAATGTAAAATGATTAGAAAAATTTGGAGTATTTAGAGCGGGGGCATTGATTATTGATCGCTTGATTAATTCAAACGCTTCCTTTTCTGGCAATCCCCATTTAAAGATTGAATTTTTCTTAATCATAGTTTGAAGTGGTAAAATAATCTGAGGAAATTCTGGAACGAATCTTTTGACAAAATTGATTTGGCCTAAAAATGACTGCATGGATTTCTTATTGTGAGGAAAAGGGATTTCAAAGATTTCTTTAATCCTGTCTGGATCGATATAGATGCCGTCTTTAGAAACAATAATGCCTAGGAGCTTACCTTGATCAAGAGCGAAAAAGGATTTCTCAGGGTTTAAAGAAATACCATATTTTTTATAGCGCTGAAAGATTTGGTTCAAATCATGCAAGTGGTTGGATCTCTCTTTAGAAAATACAGTAATGTCATCTAAATAGACGACTATTATTCTATTAATTAACCCTTTGAAAGTGATATCCATTGCTCTTTGAAAAGTGGCTCCAGCATTAATAAGTCCGAAAGGCATTTTCTGATATGCATATGTTCCCCACTTTGTTCTGAATGTGGTTTTGAGTCGGTCATCGGGATGGACCAAAATTTGGTTATACCCTGAAAAACCGTCCAAGAAGGACATTAACTCTGAGCCTGCCACTGATTGGAGTATCTGCTCCATAGTGGGTAATGG
>APFE031428878.1:147636-161777 GCA_000404065.3 Pinus taeda | reverse complement strand
TGTTCGGTGCCAAGGTTTATTAATTCAAACCTTAAGGTAGAGCTCTGAAGCTTTGTATTAGACACAGGTTTGAACCTGTCTTTAATATCGTAAAGATCTTCAAGCTTCACTACGCGCTTAGGGATTTAGTTTTCCTCATGTTTACCTTGCATTTGAGTATTGTGCTTGTCTTCCTCAATGATTTGATTATCATAGGATTTTTCGGAGGTCAAAAATTGTAAAATGTCATCATCGTGGTTAAACACTCTCCAATTGGTTACATTGTGAGGAATGGATGGCCTAAAAAGTAATTCTACTAAAAACCTATCTGGACTATAGTCTTCAGAAGGGAGTAGCTTGGAAGCGACATTGGCTAGCAAGTTGCTGCTGAATTTTGCGACCTGGGAATGGAAGAAATATTGAATGCTAAAAAATGGGAAGTGAGCTCTTGTACCAGTGATTGATAATGCTTGAGATGGTTCGAAAGACAATGAATTGTATTCCTTATTTGTTTAACAATAATCTCAGTCGCCAAAGACCTTTAAGTATTGAAATTTGAGGCCGATCACTTTGTACAGTCCTTGGACTAGTGCTTCGTACTCAGCTGTGTTATTGGTGCATTCAAATTCTAATCTACAGGACAACATTGCTTTTTCTCCTTGCGGGCTGACCAAAATGCATCCTACTCCTGATCCTTCACTGGACTTAGATCCATAAAAATATAAAGACCAAAATAATGAATTATCTACAATTTTTGTTACAACATTCTCAGTAACATTAACACATTTAGACCTATCGGTCCGTGAAAAGTTTTCAATTTGTGATGCGAAATTTTCCACTAAGAAAGGATATGGCTGGGCAATATAATTGCCGAAAAATGACTTGGAAGAATAATTTCCTAGGATATTGTCGTTGAACGCGACTGGTTGATTTTCTTGTTCAAATTCTGTAACAGTGTGGGTCATATGTTTCTCTCGATCGATCCTTATTTGATTGGGCTTGCCCTTATAGGGGAGCCACATATGGGACCAATCGGCGGAGATATACCCATGGAGTTTTTCTGACCAATCCCGGCTTAAAATTAACCCATAGAATTCAGGTATATCGGCGACTAGAATATCAATCCTTTGGACTATTCTTGGATCCGCCGATAACCTGATCGTTACAGAGTTTATTTCCCCTAGAACTTGAACTTTAATTCTATCTAACTGCACAATGTGAATAGAAGACTTATGGGGTTCTATATTTATTTTGGAGCAAACTGAAGCAGGCATTATATTCGAGGATGCCCCAGAATCAATTAAGCAGTTGTGTAGATTTCGATTGTAAATTTCATAAGTTAAGAGGAAAGGAGGGGTATGGGAGTTTGATCTATCTCCAATCAGAATTGTGTCAATTGCCTCAACTCTACCAGAAGGGGGTTGCCCTGAGTCGCTTGCAGCTTTAGTGGGAGGTGAAGAAGGAACAGTGTTAAGTTCTTTGAGTAGTAATTTTTGTTGATGTTTTAATTTACTAAGTTCAAACATGGTGATGTTTGCCTTAGTTTTCTTCATGTCATCGACAATATTATAATCCATCGAATCAGAAACTACCGATGTCTTAGATGACGAAGGTGTAGTGGAGGATGATGGCTCATTGTTAGATACTGCCGTGGCTGGCTTCCTAACGGGTACCTTTTCCTTTGCAGTATTGGTTCCAGCACTTCTTTTCTTTGGATTAGCTTGAACAGGTTCGGGAGTACCTTTACTCCTTGTAGTGACAGGAAAGGCTTCTTGCTCAGCGTCAGTATCAGAATTAGGGAGTATAAAGTCCCACATCCCGTGACATTCAACTACTTCCTCTTCTTCTTCTTCAGATGGTGTAACTGTTTCTTCCTCTTCTTCTTCCTTAGGATCCGAGTCTGCATATGATATAACATTTGGAGGCTTGGACTCGGGTTTTTTGAAATTCCTATATGGTTTCTTTGTTGAGGATTCTGATACTTATTTCTTGATCTCAACCATTTCGTTCGACATGGTTTTAAGGACTTTCTGAACGCCCTCCATGTCATATGGATCCTTAGTGATCTTTTTCTTTGAGTCATCTTTAAAGGACACTTTTTTAGATTTTCGTTCTTCCAGGACAATTTTCTTTTCTAAGGCGATTACACTTTTTTCCACAACGAGTGCTTCCTTCATGTTTTCGGCCAATGTAGGTTGTTTAGCCCTATCGACAAATATGGCTATATTCGAGGGTAAGGCAGTGATATACCACTCGCTTCTAACTTGTTCGCTTGGCTTATCATCAGTGGGGATTTCGTTCAAGAGTTTGTTGAATCGGGAGTTGAACTCCTTAATGGGTTCTCTTGACTTGATCCTTAAATTGGAAAGGTCATGGAAAAGTGTAGCTAAGGATCTGTCATCGCCGTATTTGGTGAGAAATTGTTCCTGGAGGATATTCCAACTTGTGATGGATCCAGAGGGCAAGGAAAAATACCAAGACCCTGCAGATCCTTGCAGTGAATAGGGAAACAATCTTACTACCACATCTTCTTCAGTGACTCCCTTTATATTAACTGACAACATAAAATTGTTTATATGTTCTTCTGCCGAAGTTCTAGCACCTGGATTGAACTTGGGTAGCCATTTTTCGGGGTAATCGGGTAAAGGATGTAAAGCTGCAGGCATAGTGACTGCACCAGGACTTCTCCATGGTCTTTGGGCCATTTTAGGATTACCAACGATTGCTTGTGGTGTTCCAGGTGCTTGAGAGGGAGGTGGAAGTACAGACTGAAAAGATTGTGATGTTTGAGATGAAGTCCCTTGGTGAACAACGATATGTAGTGGTGAAGTGGGTGTTTGACTTCGCACAGGTGATGATGAAATGGAAGATGATGGAGAAAAGGTTTCGCTACCAGAACCTTCAGCGGTCTTTTTAATCCTTTTCCTTTCGGGTAAAGGGAACTCAGGTGGTTCAATACCTAGATTTCACTTTGGAGTTTGGTAAGGTGAGGAGGTAAGCGAAATTGCGAAGTCTGATTGCCTTGTGATACTTCAGATCTAGGAGGCGAAATTGAGAAGCCTTGAAGTTTCTGGATGATGGATTGAACTTTAGGGGACTCCGGACTTAAGTGTTCTGAAGTATGATGTAATTGAGCAGTAGTGGTTGATTCTTCTTCGTCTCATCTGGATACTGGAGATTCAGAATGCGAACGAGATGTCCGAGGAGAGGTGGAGGGAGAATTACTCTTTGAATGGTTTGTAGGTGTTGGCTTACTCGCCATTCATAGCGGATGGCCCTCCTTCTAGCACCAGAAATGTCGATGCCTCGAAAATCGCTGCAACAACATTGGGGGATAACCATCCGGTCCGGACCTTAGTACAGCTCCTTTTCCGTTTGGGATGGTGGCTCTGACTGGAGATAACGGGACCAGTTTCCCTATAATGAATAAAAGGAATTGATGGGTGATGAATAGTTTGCTTTTGATGATAGGCGACTAGCTTATTCTATTGGCAAAAATAGGGAAACTAATACTAATCCCGGGAACAACTTATTCATTCGGAATGCAGCATTAAATAATCCTTATCTATTTAACATGCATATAGATGACTCTGTAAAATAAACATGAGATATTCAATCATTCAAATATTACTCCATATGAATAGTCAAAATGAAGCGATTAATACAAATTACTACATTCACTATTTATATCATCAATACATATATACGATTGAAAGAGAAGTATGCTATAAACAACCAATAGTGGGATGCATAAAGGATGCTGCGAAAAGCACATATATATAAGGGATAATAGCAAGAGCGATTCAAATAACAATTCATATAACAGGAATGAGTACAGATGCAGATAATAGTACCATGTGAGTTGCTAATCAATCCCAGATATCAATCGCTATTCACAATTCTTCCTTCAACACAGAAATGCTTTTAAACAAAGACAGTTGTGCACATTTGCATAAAAAAGTTCCTCATTAAACTTAGAATAATTGGTCAAGTTTCATAAAAGAATATCCCTGAAGTACAATAGTGCAACTTCAGGGTTTAAGTCATATACAAAACTTTACGACCCTTTCTAAATGCATGAAAGGGTCTATAAATACTACTAAGCTAAAAAAAATCTATAAAACAAAATCCTACTAAATTGGCATCAGTAAGTGAAATATATCTCCTTGGGGCGATCTGGCAGTCGGCGATGTGAATCATGACTCAGGTTGTTTGCCTTTAAACCTGAGCTAGCTTATCGCAAGCATTGGCTCCACTTCTGGCGGTCTGTTGAGGCACAAGTTGAATTGGGCAGCAAAGCTGGCATCCTGAATGTCAGGTATGATATACCCAATAGCATCTGTAAGGCATTTTAAGGCAGCTCTTTGGCTGTATGGCTTCACTAAGAAGAACCAATAGGCATCCCATGTTAAATTGTTGATCCCCACGATTAATCTTCCATTTTTCTCCAGCTCCGAGTAGCAAGAATGCTCCAACATCTTCGTTGCTGTTAATTGGCCTGGAGTACATTGGGAAATCATATTAGACAAATAAAGCGTATTATTTACTAATTCAACCAAATTACCAGTGGTTGCTTTGCATCTAAAAATCGCTCTTTCTGCCTTCATTAATTGTGATTTCCATTTTGTGAATAGTATTTCTTTTTGCGATTTCAGAATTCTTGGTAGATTAGTTGCCTGGCCTTGATCGGAATCTTGCCATTCCAGAAAACTTGTTAGTGTTTCTTCGGCTTGATCCAAATCTATCCTTTCCTTTTCTACCTTTTCGCTTATGGATGCTACTAACTCACACAATGGTTCTGCCTTGGTAATTTGCTGACATAGGAACTTAACCTGATTAATCAATGCCTTATTTAATTGAAGCACCTCTGCTTTGAATTCATCTACTTGAGGGAGCCTTTTCATTTGCTCAATTTGAGTTGACAACTAAGCGATTTGCTCATCTTTAGCTTTTATCATTCCCTCAGTCGATATTCTTAATTGCTCCAATGCTGCCGATAGCTCCTTTTGCCTTTGGATTGCGCTCTCGTCAATCCTCTGTTTCTTCTCTTGTAATTGCTTAGTCAGCTGATAATTATTTTGTTGTTGTACTAGCAATTCCTGCTCCGCCTGCTCTGCCTTCTGCTGAACTTCCGATAATTGAGCTTGTAGCGAAAAGATATCTTGATCTTTCGCTTTCAATAAACTTCTCACCTTAGATGCTTTATCAATGGTCACCACTGAATATGCTCCAGCGTATTGTGATAGCTTGGTTAAGTCATCGGAGGGATCAAATTCCTCTTTCCATACAACATTGCCCGTTACTGTTAATTCAGGGAATAGAGAAGGTTGACCAGCCCTTCTCCTTTTCCACTGTCGCTTTACAACAGCTTTGTGCTTAGGGCTGTAAAATACATCCAAAGGGGGAATCTCTTCTATTTGCAAAATGATTTTGCCCGATGGATCCTTAGGAATTATTTCTGTTTCTTTTGATTTGGGTGGGTCGCTTTTTTCGCGCGAAAACTGTTTTGATGTCGCTTCCTGTGTGTCGCCCTCTTTAGAAAGCTCATCATCTTTTGAGCACTCTAGGTTGCCGATGATTGAGTTGAATTGCTGCCATTGTTGGAGCAAATTCGGATCAATTTGTGTATCATCATTAACTTTCGAGCTGCTCTCTTCCTGAGTTTTCACCTGGGTTTCATCCTGTCGCTGCACATTTTCCTGGGTTTCTTCCTGCCTCTGATTATGCACTTCCTCCTGCTGCTTTGATGTAGTAGGAGGTGGTGTATTACTTTGCTGCTCAGGCTCGCTTGATTTTGTCATCGTTGGGGTAGTCACTAACAAGTCTAGAGGCAGAGTTTCCAACCTCTGTTCTCTAATTCTGTTAAATTCGGCTAGCCCCTCATCGTTGTATACATTTCTAGCAAGCGATTTAACTTGATATAGAAACTCGGCCAATGCAAACAAATCCTCAAATATTTCTTCTTTGTGCTCGACCTTCGCCAATTTGGCTTGGTCGAGCGCATTGTAAGCAATTTTCCTTGGGTCATACTGCCTGCTTTGCAGAGTAGCTAGAGTCAGCAAATTTATCTTCCTAGCTTCCTTCTCTGCATGTTTGATATCATGCAGGGTGTAAATTCCAATTCGCAGGGGACAGGAGGGCCAGACATGCTTTTTTTCTCTTTTCAGGGTATGAGTAACCCCATCGGCATTGATTTGATAAACTACTTCCTTGGCAAGTAACTTATCAGGGATGTATAGTGGAAGCACATGGGGCCTGGCCTGACTGCCAAAAACTCTAATGTCGGTGAATTTCTCTTCTCCAAACCAAATTTCTACTACGGTTAAATCTACCCCTGCTTGTTCAGAAATCTTCGGGGCAGGCTTATCAAAAATGGAGTAATAAATTGGCAACATGAAACCATTGCAGATTTGATACAGGTGGTGTTTTTAGTTGTTCTTCCACAACTTTTGATGATATATGTGGGTGGGTGTGGGATGTTGCGACGTCCACATCCATCCGAGCACAGGAAACTCAGAATTAATACATAAGACATCCAACACATAGGCACTGTAATAAAATGGTGGAATCAACCTCTCTGCGATGCGAGAATTAAATCTGAAATTAAGAATGGCCTTGGCTAACTTGTCGGATAATATATCCGCCCAATCCATAATCTCACCACTACATGCCGCCTCCATTAACGGGACCATTTCTATGGTAAAATTGGCGGAGTCGTGTAATCCCCATAGCCTACACAACATAATTCCAGCATAGCAGTAAGGAGAACATAGAGAGTTGACTGAGTACTTACCCGAGGATTCGTGCTTATGCTTTGCTGGATTTTGTCTCCAGCCTCGAATTGGTTCGGACTCGGTCTCGTTCTCTGCTCGGAACTTCTCGAGAAATGTCGTGTTATAGTTTTTCTCTTCTGCCGGTAGGTGATACATTTGCCTTAGATCTCCGGCTCGAAAAGAACCAAAAATCCTCCCATCTGCAGTGCTAAACATTCTGTCGGTAATTGGGATCTCTTGGATTGCCCACATTACCACATCCGTATATGGGAGAATTTGCTCCCGGGCCGCTATTTTGTGCTGAAAGGAATTGGCCAAGTCTTTTAGATTGGCCTCGGATTTGCTGGTACTATCGCATGAGACTTGTATCCCGGTCACCTTCGGCTCTTCGGCTTCAATCAAATTATATGTTCCTTTCCAAGTGGCCCTGGTAAGTCCCAGGCACGTCGTATCTGATATAATCCCTTTCTTTTTACTGCCTGAATCAACGACAGATTGCCCTGCGGCTGGCGAAGCAGTAGGCATTGTAGTCTTTTTGGACTTCTTTCCCATTCCACTCAAGTCCGTCTCTGCGGAAGAATTCTGCACAAAGCGAAAGATAGGCGTAATACAAGAAACAATAACATGAATTGAATAGACTGAGGTATATATATCTTAATGCATTCATGGTGATCGATTGACTTAAGATGGCTTTAGGATCAAATCTGTCAATAAATCGCAAGCTTGCTGTTTTCATTAAATGGCCGTTAAGGCCTGTCAATCTCATTAATACCAGTCACTTTGGTTAATGGCCGAATGATTTATTTGAAGCATGCCTTGGGCGATTTGGAGGTTGAACGTGGATGAGCGGCTTTTCAAAAGATATTTCCTTAATTACAAGTAAATCTTATTAAACTGCCTTTAGGATTTTACTTTGAAAACTGCGCTTTTACCCTTTTCGCAATCGGGCGTCGGGAAAATCCTAAGTCATTGCTTTGGTTCCATTTGGAATCCCCGATCGCCGATAGCGATATTGCATCGCGTCGGGAGTAGCGAGTCGGGTAGTTTAGAATGTCGACATGGTGAGTCGCCGATCGCTGATAGCGATGTCGCATTGCATCGGGGCGAGAGGGAGCTTATTTGCGTTTATGTATTATCGTCAATTGTCGATTGCCGATTGCTGATTTCGCATTGCATCCGAGCAAGGGGTTGTTAATTGTGTTACCTTATGTTTCACCGATATCCGATGGCGATTTCGCATCGGTGGAAATCGAAATGTCCCTAAGTTGTGCTCCCTTTGTCATTGCGATATGCGATCTTGCGATCGCTTTATCGCAATGATAAAGATAAATTGTTTTACGTTGAGGTTTTTGATTGGTTTTCTTGAAAAGGCCTTTTTGAAATAGAACTTTAATTGATACCAATTTAAAAACAAAAATTAAAAAAGGGACCCATTTCATATTATATTTTTGGAATAGTAATGATATGAAATGGGGGGTTGTTGTATGGCACAACAAAATGATGATATGTTTCAGTCTAATAACAGTTAATCTTTGAAATAAGATAACAAAAGGTTGCACATGATTCCTTTGGTGTCGATCAATGAAGAGAACGAAGTGTCGGTGTAAAGTGGTGAATGATTCCATGAGAAGGAAAAGCATGCAAGAAAAGAGGCCACGCAGTATTGCAGTAATAATGCTGCAACTCCTGGGAATTCCTTCTTTAATTTTATCAACCCGGTAGCTCGTAACAAACTTGGAAGCGACGGTGCTGTATGCAAAAGTACTAGCTCTTGTCGCGACTGTCACTTGGTCAGCTGGCACATGTCCACTAGGATCTTAAGCCAAATTCTATGAGCTCTGAGAAGAATCTTTTTAACTGATAGATGAAAGCTAACTCAAAGGTGGCTAATCTACTTACAGAAAGAAGCAAAAAGTGGAAAGGAAATGCAAACACTAGCAAACCCTAGTTTTACCGACTAACCCTACTGGTGCAAGAAAAATGATGAAAGCTACAGAAAGGAATGCCATTGACTCTTACAAAGGTAAAATACACGTGACTAAGCTACTTCTGAAGTGAAATATGAAAAGAAACATCTTTTTGTATTTTTGAGTAAGTTGGCAGAATTATTCTACATGTGCTTTAACTATTTTTTATTGTGCAGAGGTGGATTGGAAAAAGGAAATGCTTGCAGGAGGTTGGGATGGTTAGAAGAGGGCATAAAGGGTCCCTAGCACCCTTCCAAAGAGTTTCAAAGTGATCAGATCTCAATAAACCTCTTTCGTGAGCTTCTAAAAGAAGACTGCAGGGGTTTTACAAGATGTTCTGGAATTTCTACAGGATGTTCTGTAATTTTCTACAGGATGTTTAGAAAGGGGATTTTGGAGGATTGATGGAGGAAGAAAGGTTAAGGAGTGGGTATGGAGTTGAGGTAAGGGTGTGAGGAGGTCTAGGACATGGTGGATGGAGCTAAGGAGTGGTGAGGATGGTTGGATTTGTTCAAGGAGGGGTAGAGCAATGTTGCACAAAAATATGGGAATTTAGGGCAAAGCGAGCGAATGCGGCAAACTTAAGGAAAAAATCCGGGTTGGAGGATGGAGTAGGTGGGATCGATGGAGTACGGGAAGATGGAGAAGTATTATAGGTGCTCTGCAAGTTTTTTCTCAATCGGAACAAACAAAGATTTGGAAAATCAAGGACATAGCTACTTTAACCTAATCTGACCTAGATAACAGCAAATAATATGAACAGAAGTATATTTGTAACAAAATCATGTGAAGTAACTATGAAACTAAGCAATCATGATCCTAAGCATTCAACCACAACCGATATCAACTTCGGTAAATGAGAATCTAACACTAATAATTACATGGTGAAGCAAAGACAGTGTTTTTGATGGCAGCGAGGTCACCTTGGTCCCAACTCATGATCCCACTAAGGGATAGGTGAGATTTGTGGTTCTTGATAGCCTTTTTCTGAAGATCTTCGTTGTTATTAACCTATCAAATCAATCTGAACATGGAAAGCCTTTTTAATCATCAAAAGCAACCTAAATAACAAAACAAGATTTAAATCTAAATATCAGATTTTATTCTAAGAATGCAGAAAATACACATAAAGGTAAACAAAGGAGGTACTGGACACTTGGGTTGGGCCCAACCCCAAGAGCTACATCCTCCTAAGAGAGATTAGAGCTAGTGAAATGCTAGATTCATCTTAATTGCTCAAGAAATAATAGTTACATCAAGAACTGTCTACAAGAAAAAGCTTGAAAATGTGTTGAAATGCAGAGCTAACTTACTGCCTAAAAAATGACTAAAAAAAATGACTAAAATCGAACTACAAACTAGCTAACTTCTGCCTACAAAGTGACTAACTAAAATGAGGCCCTAAGCCCTCTTATTTATATAAATTGAGGACCCCAATAGCCCTCCTAAAGTTTAGGAACTCGACTGCCAAAACTTGTAGTTAATAGCAACTTTACTAGCCCTTGCTGAGCCGCCCTTGTGATAATTGATGTGGTGGCCTTTGAACTCCGAGCTGATGGTGGAGAATTCGAGGTAAGGGCCCATAAATGAAGGGGACACCTTCCTACATATCCTCTCCCTTGTTCTTCCACGAATTTGGCTGCCAAGCGCTCATTAAAATCTTTGATTTTGTCTCAAAATTGACCAAGAAACTGCACAAAGCACCCATTAGACTTGTTGGCATAATGACTAACCAAATTCACTCTATTAGCATAAATATAATAAAAAACATGCAATAAACTAATGAGAATGCTGGATTAAGTCGAATTAGGAGGTTGAATGAATCCATATAATTATCCATTTTTGGGGCTCATCATCACCCCCCTACTGATAGTGTTGTTCATCCTCTGAGAAACTAATCTATGTCTTCATCTTTGATGGCCCTGGTGGCCTCCCTGTGATGCCAAGCTTCTGAAATGTTGTCCTCTTCTCGGTCATGAAACCATGCTTTTCTCTCTACTTCCCGCTGCATGTGCTTCTTTTCCTGTGGAAGTTTTGTTAAAGCCTCAACCTTAGCCTGCAGCTTGTCCTCTCTTTGTTGTTCATCAGATGTTTCCTTGTCTTTCCTTCTTCCTGTGATTGTTTTGCCACATTTTCCTCCAATTTCTCGGTCTCTCTTAACTTAACCCAAGTTTCCTGTAGAGAATTCTCAGCTTCCTGTAGAACTGTCTCAGCTTCCTGTAGAGCTGTCTTTGAGTCCATCATCTGAATTCTCTCTCTCCAAGTGAAGGTTTTTGGCTTCCTCATTCATAGGTGATGGATATCTTTGAAGGAGACTCCTCCTTCTGTTTAGCTGTTGTGTCCTTAATGACAATTTTCTCCTTTGACTGTGGCTGGGATCTGCCTACTTTGATCTGTGTGCTCCTCCTTGCTTTAAAGTACATGGAGGTTTGCCTCTTTCTCTTCCTTTTTGGTCTTTGAGGTGTGCTAATGGTGGCAAGCATGGTTGTTGCCTCCTTGGCCAAAATCTCAGGTGATTTCTCCTCTTGCTGTTTTGTCTTCATGCTTCCCGTAGAAACTGTTTCCATGCTTCCAGTAGAAAGTCTGGTGTCAACTGTTTCGGTTTGCTGTCATTGATATCTCATTGTGTGTCTCTTCCTCCTTTTTTTTCTCTTATTTTGTCTTCTCTGCCTCTGTTAGCTTGCTTCCTCGCACGCTGTTTTGGCTTTCGTCTCATCTTGTTTAGTTTCTGCCTTCTCTGCTTTAGTCTTTTTCTTTTTTGTTCTAGATCTTCCTTCTCATCTTCTGTTTTGATTTCCTCTGTTTCAAGTTCTTCTTTCTCCATTTTGGTCTTTTCCTCTTTTTCTATTTCCTCCTCATCTTCCCCTACCATATTTCTAAAAATATCCCTATCATGATGTGTGGTGACTGCTAGAAATGTTCAGGTGAGGAGGGAGGAAACAAACTTTCAACCAGAAATAGAGAAATGGCTGAGGTTTGTCTTTCTGGAGTCAGGAATTTCTCATGTTCTTCTTTTTCACAACATCAATTTGCAATTCTTTCTTCGGACTATTTCCAACTTGAATTTGCTTCTCGGATTTTGAGAAAAGTCAATACCTTTGATAGAACAGAGAATATTTATAACACAATGTTTTGCTTCAGAGAGTGGACAGTCTTGCAAATTTGGTTTCTCATAGGTTGGCTTCTATGGTTGCATCCTTCTTTTCAAAAAAATGTGAGAAAGAAAAAGGCATGTTTTGGATGCAGAGCAGGAAAATGGAGAGGCTGTGTAAAACCCAAAGAAGGAAAAAACACAGGCAGTCTTTTAATTTTCAGTTTCCTTTATTTCAACCCAATATTGTGTTTTTAATCATCCACCTTATATAAATATATTATATGCAGAGCAGTTTCCTGAGCCTACCTCTTTTCATGCTCCAAATTCGACATGGAAAAGTCCAGGCTTCCTTGCTCTGGAAAGTTCTTTCGTACTTCCTGTAGAAGACCCCCCTAATTCCTGTAGAATATCATTGTGCCTCTGAGCGAGCCTGATACGTAACAGAATCTCGAAGACAGGTAAAAAATCTGGTGGAGGACGACTAGTTAATCATTTTGTGGAAGCGGAGGATGCATACTTCAATTGAGGATGTTGCAAGTGCAAATGAACAGCGGGTGGTGTGAGTTTCAGCTGACCATTTTTTAACTGCGGCATGATTAGTGGTGAGGGGATGATGTGGAAAAATGTGCGTTGGCCCCATACAGATGGCAGTGTTGTCCCGAAACTTCATGTTTTCTACCTGTAATCACTTCCATCAATTACATTGAAGTTTAAATGGTCACCACTACCTGTTTCCAGATTTCCTCCTGAGATGGCTGAGCACGTGTCGTATTCACCCACCGAGTGCTATTTGAACTGGATGAACTGGCCACCGATTTTTTTAATCATAATCATCTCATTTCTTACGTAGTTTTCAAATTACATTCATGCAATCAGAGGAATAAGTTTAGTCACGTACCTGGAAGTCGAATGTGGTTGCTGTGAGGTGTTGTGGTCTTTCCTTTTGTTGCATGCATTTGTTTCTATGGTTGCATGATGGCTTGGTTGCTGATTCATGGATGTTTTCCTTGTGCAGGTATCCTCTGGCCGGATCTACGCTGCAGGAGCCTACTTCAAAATTCCAATTTTCACCCTTATGATGTTGAAGCTGAATTTTCACAAGACACCAACTTGTTTTCTCCATTTCTCTCGAAAGATAGATCAGATTGATCAGAAACTTTTTGAGCATGTTTCTATCATCATTGTGCACCTGCCATTGTAAAATTGTGGTCAATGGATGCACATATATAGAGAAAAACTGAAAATGGCTGAAGATTATAGAGGTCAATTTCTCAGAAACCATACATCGGAATCGGCTGAAACTGCTTGGGTAGGTTACTATCACCTATATGCATCTCCCCATGAAACAGGTTTTGAAACGAATGCGCAGATATGGATAAAATACAAAAATGGCTGAAGGTGATGGAGGTTGATTTCTTAGAAATCGTGCATCGGAATTGGCTGAAATTGCTCGAGCGTGTTGCCATCATCCCTATACAACTCCCCATAAAATGGTTTTCTAAATGGATGCACGGTTTTCACGTGAGGGAAAAAGCAAATTTCAGCACTATGTATTTTTGCTTCCAAGCATTCTGCAATATTTTTTCATGGTAAGAAAAAATGATATTGGGCTATGATGCAGGCATGGAAATGATGGAGGAGGAGTTTGAAGAATGTAGGAGGACTTATGAACCCTTTAGGAAGCTATCATGTTAGCCAAACTATCTTTTTGCAATCCATTTCCACCCTTTTGTAATTTCTACAGGAACTTCCTGTAGAAGCACAATGAGGTGGAAAAAATGATGGAGAAAGGTGAGGGATGGAAACATGGATGTGTTTGCATGCCTAAAAAATAGATTCCAACCTTTAGATGCCCCTCCAAAATTGAATTTGACTCGCCCGAAGGTTCTATAGGATGTTTCTTTTAGAAATACAGAACTTCCTGTAGAAATCCCAGAACTTCCTGTAGAATGTGGAATCTCGACCTGAATGTGATCAAATCCTAGGAAAGGCAAGTGGCCATGGAGGGAGTGTCTATGGGGATGTCTTGTAGCTTGGTACAGACCCTTATACTCATTTTGCGCGACCCTCCTTACGTGCAATGTATTCCCTGCAACCTGCAATTATTTTACAGAGATTAGGCTTGTTTCTTTTTTTTTTCTTTTTTCTTTTTGAAAACAACTAGGGTGCCTCATGGAGGTTCTCACCCTAATTGCCTACCCTGCGCACCTCCAAGGGAGGTTTTCACCTACGCATCTTATTCTCTTTTTGTTTTTTTCTCTTTTTTCTTTCTTTTTTCTTCTTTTTTCCAACCCATTGACCGCCTCATGGAGGTTTTCAATCAATGAG
>APFE031428878.1:132413-147552 GCA_000404065.3 Pinus taeda | reverse complement strand
TTCCAACCCATTGACCGCCTCATGGAGGTTTTCAATCAATGAGCCAATCTAAGGCGCCTCCGAGGAGGTTTTCACCTTAGATTTTTATTTTCTTCTCATTTTCATTTTTTTCTCTTTTTTTTCTTTTTTTTTTCTACCCTACCCTGCTTGGAAGACAAAATCATTTTCAAGTATAAGAATACTTCCAATGGAGCCATTTGCACATCGAGATTAGAGACAAAGTGACGTGGAGGCTCGAAATGCATGCTTTGACAGGTATCCGGATTTCAGAGACCAAATGATTTGACTTTGAAGGGATTAAGCATAGCTGAGGAATAGAGTACTGCTGCAACTTAGTGACCGTCTGGAACCATATCTCGATATAGCTCTGATATCCTTGGTCCTTTTGTTGATCTGGATCATTCTTCATGTCACTTTTTGCCATGACCTTCTCATCTTCCTCTTTTTGCTGATTTTTCTCTTGAGTACATGGAGGATTTGATGGTAACCATGAGGGAACTCTCTCGATCTCTGATTCTGATGTCTTCTCTTCATCAAGTGCAGATCGTGGTTCTTTGATCTCCTCTTTTGAACCTTCTTTTGCTGGATGTGGTCCTTCAATGCTGTCAATATAATCTCTTTCTTGCAATACTCTTCCTGAGCTATGATGAATATCATTGAGCTCAAAAGGAGTTGTTTGGTAATGTTGTGCCTCAGCATTGCAATCAGGTTGAGCTACTCTAATGTGCGGGTTTGGCAATGGTGGTATGGGTAGTTGAGTGGGGGTATATATTTGAGATGGATGTAGATGGGGTTGTGGTTGAGTAGGTGGTGGAGGTGATGGTTGTGGTTGAGCAGGTGGTGGAGGAAAAGGAGCGAGAGGAGTGTTGTACTGGGGCCTCCACCCCTGATGAGGTGCATTCCATTGAGGATGTGGCTGAGCATAAGAGTGAAACAAATGAGCAACTGGAGAAGCATGGTATTGAGGAGGATACGACTAAGGAGGAGGTGTGGACCAGGAAGGATGAGCAAGGGGACCCCAAGAAGGCATGGAAGTGGCTTGATAGGGGTCATCATAGGTCTGGGATGTCCCTTGCATTCCCTGCTAGTAGGTATGTGGCCATGTGGCCTCTTTTGGTTCATATAATAGAGTGATTCAATGGCTCCTTTGGCTCTATGATATGCAGCTTTAAGTCCAGGCAAGGAAGGGCACTGATTCGTAGGATGGTATTCTTCACAGACGAAACACACTTCTAGGGAGTGCATTGGACATTCGTTCATAGGATGCTTTCTAGTGCACCTAAGACAAAAGATGTCCAAAGACCTCTTGGCTTCCTCTTGCTTCCTTTGGATCTACAAGGTATCCAGTTGCATGGCAATAAACTGCCTTACCTCGCTCTTGAAATCTTCCATCTGAGTTGCAAATTTGTTTTTGGATAAGGTACTACTCCCAACATTTCTGTTTGTAGCCATCTCCTCTAGAGGAATGTTTTCTTCTTCTTCTCCCCTAGAGGTTCTTCAAATATGTCTTGCTGTCCACCTAAGGGTCCTTTAATCACAGCCATTGAAGAAGAGAGAAGGTTGGTTGTGTGAAGCAGTGGGGGTGTTGTGCAATCATTTTTTTGAATTATCTCTACTCCTACAAGGCATGAAAGGAAATATTTTTGGTTGTTTTTTGTTTTTTTCTGCTTGTACCTATAAAACTGAAATAGATTGAACTGTAGCTAACTAAAATCTATCTTGTTGAAATAAAAATGCGGAATTGAAATGAAAGCGGGAAAAGACTAATCTATTTTGCTGAGATGAAATTGCTGGAATGAAATGCTAGGCTATGCTTGCGGAATTGAAATACTAATCTACACTTGCAGAATTGAAATTGCAGAATTGAAATGTTAATCTACGCTCACAAAAATGAAGTTGCAGAATTGAAATGCTAATCTATGAAAGCAGGAAATGTCTACTCTACTTTTGCGGAAATGAAATTTCAGAATGGAAATGGAATAAACTACTTAGCAGAAGGTTGCAGTAGAAAATAGAAGAAAAGCAACAATCACCAATACTCTGATGCTTCCCTAGCAATGGCGACAAAATGATGGTGGGCCCCAGTATTGCAGCAATAATGCAACAACTCCTGGGACTCCCTTCTTTAATTTTATCAACTCGATAGTTCGTAACAAACTTGGAAGCAACGGTGTTGTATGCACAAGTACTAGCTCTTGCCGCGGCTGTCACTTGGTCAGCTGGCACAAGTCCGCTAGGAGCTTAGGCCAACTTCTATGAGCTCTCGGAAGAATCTTTTTAACTGATGGATGAAAGCTAACTCAAAGGAGGCTAATCTACTTGCAGAAAGAAGTGAAAAGTGGAAAGGAAATGCAAACCCTAGCAAACCCTACTTTTACCGACTAACCCTACTGGTGCAAGAAAAGTGATGAAAGCTACAGAAATAAATGCCATTGACTTTTAGAAAGGTAAAATGCATGTGACTAAGCTACTTCTGAAGTGAAATATAAAAAGAAACATCTTTTTGTATTTTTGAGAAAGTTGGCAGAATTATTGTGCATGTGCTTTAACTGTTTTTGACTGTGCAGAGGGGGATTGGTGAAAGGAAATGCTTGCAGGAGGTTGGGATGGTTAGAAGAGGGCCTAAGGGTCCCCTAGCACCCTTCCAGAGAGTTTCACAATGATCGGATCTCAAGAAACTGCTTTCGTGAGCTTCTACAGGAAGTCTACAGGGGTTCTACAGGATGTTCTGGAATTTCTACAGGATATTCTATAATTTTCTACAAGATGTTCAGAAAGGGGATTTTGGAGGATTGATGGAAGAAGAAAGGTGAAGGAGTGGGTATGGAGGTGAGGTAAGGGTGTGAGGAGGTCTAGGATGTGGTAGATGGAGCTGAGGAGTGGTGAAGATGGTTGGATTTGTTCAAGGAGGGGTAGAGCAATGTTGCACAAAAGTGTGGGAATTTAGGGCGAAGCGAGTGAATGCGGCAAACGTAAGGCAAAAATCCGAGTTGGAGGATGGAGCAGGTGGGATCGATGGAGTATGGCTAGATGGAGAAGTATTACAGGTACTCTGCAAGTTATTTCTCAACCGGAACAAGCAAAGACTTAGAAAATCAAGGACATAGCTACTTTAACCTAATCTGACCTAGATAATAGCAAAGAAAATGAACAGAAGTCTATTTGCAGCAAAATCATGTGAAGTAACTATGAAACTATGCAACTAAACAATCATGATCCTAAGCATGCAACCACAATTGATATCAACTTCAGAAAAGGAGAATCTAACACTAATAATTGCTTGGTGAAGCAAAGATAATGTTTTTGGTGGCAACAAGGTCACCTTGGTCCCAGCTCATGATCCCACTGAGGGAGAGGTGAGATCCAAGGTGCTTGGTAGCCTTTTGTTGAAGATATTCCCTGTTATTAACCTATCAAATTAATATAAACATGGAAAGCCTTTTTAATCATCAAAAGAAACCTAAATAGCCAAACAAGATTTAAATCTAAATAGCAGATTTTATTCTAAAAATGCAGTAAAAACACATAAAGGTAAACAAAGGAGGTACTGGACACTTGGGTTGGGCCCAACCCCAAGAGCTACAGCGTCCTAAGAGAGATTAGAGCTGGTGAAAAGCTGTATTCATCTTTATTGCTCAAGAAATAATAGTTACATCAAAAACTGTCTACAAGAAAAATCATGAAAATGCGCTGAAATGCAGAGCTAACTTACTGCCTAAAAAATGACTAAAATCGAACTACAAACTAGCGAACTTCTACCTACAAAGTGACTAACTGAAATGAGGCCCTAAGCCCTCTTATTTATACAAATTGAGGACCCCAACAGCCCTCCTAAACTTTAAGAACTCGGCTACCAAAACTTGTAGTTAACAACAACTTTACTAGCCCTTACTCAGCTACCCTTGTGCTAATTGATGTGGTGGCCCTTGAACTCCAAGCTGCTGGTGGAGAATTTGAGGTAAGTGCCCATAAATGAAGGGGATACCTTCCCACAAATCCTCTGCCTTGCTCTTCCACGAATTTGGTTGGCAACTGCTCATTAAAACCATTGATTTTGTCTCAAAATTGACCAAACAACCGCACAAAGCACCCATTAAACTTGTTGGCATAATGACTAACCCAATTCAATCTATTAGCATAAATATAATTAAAAACATGCAATAAACCAATGAGAATGGTGGATTAAGTCAAATTAGGAGGCTGAATGAGCCCATATAATTATCCATTTTGGGGCTCATCAGTTGGTTTTAGAATGGCATATTGGTATGGCAAGAAAACTTAGTCGGGATTTGGCACAAGTACAGGGCTCATTTAGTAAAAATTTTCCATGTGAACAGTTGGCAAGGTAAACTTTATTTTAAGTCTTCTTTGAATTTTTACCATTGTAGAAACAGTATGATTTCTACAAAATATAGTTGTTGTTCTATAAATTTCAAGAATTTGCATCATCACTCAGTCAATTTTAGCAATGGTTGGTCAATGAATTCAAGGGGAAATTTAACTTTTGATGAGAAACTCAATTTGATGAAGTTAGGAAGATTTCAGTTATTCAAGATTGGAAGAGTGGAGAATCAGTCTCCTCATTTCCATTTTCAGTATTCAGAGAGCTTTTGGGGTCCAAAAGCTTCCCATTTAGGAGGTGTGATCAGGTGATCATGTCGTAACTGGAAAAAATGTTCAAATTTTGAATTGCTCAAAATTGGTTGAAACCAGAACGATTGGATAGGCCTTGTCGAAAAAATCCTACAGCCATGAACGGTACTCAAATCTGACACCGTATGGAGGAGTTATCGCATTTTGAAAATGCCCAATAAACTGCAAAATTTGAATTTAAAAAGAAATTTAAAAAAGAATATTTCAAGGAACATTCCTTTGAATATTCCATGGAATATTTATGAGAATATTACATTTTGTAGGACGAATCAAGGAGCGCCACCTAGCCTGTCGAGAGGCTGCTACATGGCCCCTGGACCACAACTTTTGTATTGCAATATTTTGTAGCACTTTGCAGGAATCGACCCTGGGTCGGGTGGTCGCGAGCCCGCAGGCCCGATTGGCCCGTCTACACATGGTTCTTAACGTTCAATGGACTCATGTTATATTTAAAGTTAATTGAGGTTTCGTTGGGGCGGAAAAGGGACCAGCACCTAACGATATGACCTGGGCATGAAAACCACAAGCTAAACCGACGTTTAACCTTCAAACCCCAACAGTGAAGGGTTAGTACGTGGTCACATGCCCGTGGTTACCGTTGGCTGTTACAATCAATGTGGTGGTCAGTTTGGCAGAGTTTTCCATTTTAGGCGCAGTTGCCAAAATTAGAATGCCTAACTGCAGTTACTCCAAACTTAGTGGATTTTTTTTAGGCCAAACTGGAGAAAACATCTGGAGGTCATAAATTTGGCTAGGGAGATCCTTTTGGGGCAAATGTCTTTCTAATTTTGGGTATTCTGGGCATTCTAGAGCCATTGGTATAGGTGTTAGAGCCAATAAATCTCATCTTCAGGTATTCTTTCAGTGGAGAAGCTTGGATAGCCATAAGGGCCTAGGGAGTGTTGGAGCCGTATTGGGCTATGGTTAGCCATTAGAGGTGAAATAAAAGTCATTCTTTACTTTTTTCTGTGTTCTGAACTGTATAACCATTTTGAGCATCTAATAAAAGCAAGGACATGCCCATTTGGGGGCCTTAGACCTTGCAGATGTAGCCTAGGAGGGGTGAACTGCCTTATTAGCTACTATGTTATATTATGTGAATTTACTTGTTGTGCTTTTCAGATTTGATATGATAAATAGTAAATTGAAATAATCCTCCTTCACACATAAGACTCAGAAATTTACCAAAAACACTTTGTTTCAATTGCAGGACATTAGTAACAGTTTGCACATATAATTTAATGGAAATGAATACATTGCACAACAAATACAAGTAGTTTCATTTTCATATCAATGTTTGTGTTGGGGGCTTGTTGGGCGCGGGATCCCCAAAGCGAAGTTTTGGGGCTTAGAACCCAGATTTTGGTCACAAATTATAACTCCAATGTAAAAGACTCTAACTTTTGTGGGCACGGAGTGCAAAGTTTCAAAAGAGTCGTAGGGTTGTCCGACCTCAATTTCCTTGATTCAAGGAAATTGAGGTCAATGGAAATATGGAATATGGTTCGTAGACCATGGGATTGTATAAATAGAGTGAGGCTCTAAGTGTAAAGCAATCATGGAATCTTATGATGGAATAGAAGCATAGAGTAATATCTAAAGTGTAAAGTCGAGTCTTTGGGTTGTAGAGTAGGAGAAGGCTCTACAGCTGAGTGCGCAGACCCCGACAGCTGAGTGTGCAGGGCGAGTTGAGTCTACAACAATTGGAAGCATTAATAAAGAGAAGTTTTATATCATTCCTGTGTATTTATTTCCTGTTTTTAGCATTGAATGTATTGGGTATGAATTGCATTTCTACTTTTTATATGATGCGCGAAAATATATGACTATGTCAATTAAGTGAATGTGAGATAACGTATCTGTTTACATGAATTTAACTAAGATCTTTAAGAATATAAGTAGGATCCATGGTGTAGTTTGGGGAAATAGCGTAGATCGTTGCCATAGCAAGTCACAAAGGTCTCGAAGGTCTCATGGGTTAGTGCAATGCATGAAGTAAACTACACGAAGGTAGGCGCAGTTGAACTAAATCAACACCTCAGACATCTCAAGGGTGCAGAAACCTAGTTCCAGCATCCCCCATACTACTTAGGGTGAGACTCCAGTCCACGCATCATGGGCTGATGCCAAAAGGGCTAGTAGTGTAGGGATTTGTTTGGCTAATTAACTCTGAACCTAGGTCAGGCCCCATTAAGCCAACATATTTCAATCCTTATTTAACTCTAGCACACTATTAATTATACCTAGACATGTTTGATAAGTCTCTCACACCAACAACCCGCCTAATTGTTTCGAGAATTATCCAGATGATCATGGTTGCAATCAAGTGGCAAGATGGTGTGATAACACAATTAGAGAATGAAAAGTTTGAATCTATTATTCACAATATATTCAATTGTACATATTTCATAAATTAGGGGGGATATGTCCCAACTCTAAATGATAAAGGAATTTTTCAAATTGATATATTTCAATTTTCTATCCATCAAGAATCTAATATGCTTAATCCTAAATTTGATCAAACCAGTGTCATTAGTAGTGTTTTCATCGATACATCTCTTGATAGTGATGGATGTATACCTATTGGATTTTCGAAGCCACCCAGATTTGATGATTCACCATCAGAAAGTTTACTGACCTTTAAAGAAGTTGAAGCACTTCAGCTCTTGCCGACGGTTATGTCAGGTTCTCCCAATCCTGTTGAGATATATGAACTAAGATGGATCCATATATTCACACATAAATATTTCTTTAATATTCACCCACTGGCTATGAGTTCATTCTTAAAGGACTCTTTTTGTTTTCAATTTGATCTTTAGAATAAATTTCTTATCAGATGAAAGATTCTTGTTTCTTTAGTTCATTTTCATGTCCACCCGTTGACATACCTTGAGGGTTGGAAAGAACATATTTCATGGATCCGTATAGTTTCAAGGCCTCTCATTTTCAGGATAGAGATAAGCATGATTTTGGTTTCAATGATTTTTCTTTGTTAACCTCTTCTAGATTTGATCATATTATCATCTCTTTTGAGCATATCATGAATCTAATCATCTCTAAGGCACATTTCCTTTTCTAGAGTAATTGCAATTGTTTCAATCATTCATCTTACCAAAACCCTTGTGTTTATATAAGTATTGGGTTTGATTTGAAAAATATTTCTAACATTTTGTCAACTCAATATCCTTCTTGGTTTCCTGGTTCTATGATGTCAGCAAATGTTTTTAATTCTCTTAGTGTAACAACCCTGGTGAAAATTCCATGTAATATAAGTTAATAAAGGAAAAATAATAACCATAGATGATGGGACATGTATTCCAAGTTGAATTTTTGGCAAAACCATAGTGATGAGGATCAATGTTGATTGATTAATGGCTAAGGAAATTGGAAAAGGCAATGGCAAAGGCTTTGGAAAGGAAAAATGGAATTTTGGCACATTTATTTATGAAAATAATGGAAATTGGGAGAAAAGAGAGATGAAAGGTCACAGGTTTCATGCAAGGAGGAAAATTAAGGAAAATAATGGAAAACAAAGAAAATAAAGGGCTCAGTAATAAAAAGGTTTCTAAGGATCAGCTCACATAATTTTGTCAATTCATTTTTGGAGCACTCTCTCTATTCTCTCTCTCATACTCTTGGATTCTTAGAGTTTTCTTAGAGAACTCTTGGATAGTGTGGCATACTTGGACTTTTGGAACAAGAAGGAAAAGGAAGAGTAGGAAAGTGAAAGAGGACAATGTTATCAGTAGGTACAATGAGTTTAATTTGTACCTACCGAGTTACATGTATGCTTTCCTCACTAGTTTTGGCATGCATGGCATATGCATATGGTTTATTGCTCATGATATTTCATAGGAATGGACGTTCTCCTGGATTGACAATGTATTCTTCTAGTCTTTCCTTTCTTGGATAGACATGGTTTTGTGGCTTCGTTTCTTTACATTTCTAATTGGTTCTCATGTTTCCCTTAGCTTGGGTTGGATTATTAGTTCCTAGAGCCTTGGTTAGAAAAAAGCTCTAGAGCCCTGTAACAACTTGGGTTGAGCTACTAATCCTGAAGCCTTGGTCGGACAAACCCTCTCAAGCCCTTGTAGGTTGAGTTACTAGTTCTGGATCCTTGGTTGTACAAATGCACTGGAGCCCTATATAAACTATGGGTTGAGTTACTAGTCCTGGAAGCCTTGGTTGGAACAAATGCTCTAGAGCCCTGGAAGGATTGGGTAGAGACCAAGCTAGTGATGGTTTTGTGATGTTCAGCCATGAGGTGGAATCACTATTTGATGGGTTGAGGTAGTTTCACCTCTAAAATCCCTGGATGGTATTGATTGATGTGTTTTATGAGATCCCGCATTCATGCTTGTAATATGGCACAGGGGTAATTGGATGAAGAGATACTTGGCTCATCCATCATTAATATGAGGTTATATCTACTTGTTATTTCATGTGTAAATGAATTTGTTGATATGTGGATTATATCATTGAGGTATCCTTGATATTTCAGTTGTTATTTTTCTCATTATAAGCATGTTTTATGACAATGATCATGTATGTATCTCCTCATGTTTTAATTTGTAAATGAATGAACAATGTATCCATGACCTAATAGATGAAATTATATATAATGTGTTTGAGGCATCAATGTTTCTTGGTGATTCTCGGATAAGTATGGGACCCCTATGCTCAATTCTATTCTTAAGGCCTATAGCTTTTATATTTAAGACATGTTTGAAGAAATTATTGTCATTGGTACTAGAGGTCTCGTAAAGTCCTCATTTAGGTAATTTATTTTTTATCATTATTTTGTTGTTATCTCCCAGTTCTGAACCTGTCATTGAGTTCTAGGTAGTGACCTATGCTCTGGGCCTAAAAACGTGGCACAAATATAAGATTCATAGGCATAGGTTTAAGGGGAAATTTCCCCAGATGCATGCATACACATGTTGTGGGAGCGTCTCGAGTCTCCTCGAAGCATGATTGTCCATGTCAAGGGAGCATTTGAAAGTTTAATAGTCTAAAAACTCAGTGGGATCTAGGGACGGATTACCTCAGTGGTTATGATGGCTCTTGGGGGTTTTGTTGTTGATGTGGAAGGATTGTATGGTGTGTTAACATCGGTTCCACTTCCTTAGACGACACATAGGGAGTTGAATCATATCATAGTAACTTCTCATCACATGTTTACCTCAGCTATCCGGATACTTTAGTAGATGTGGGAGGAGGATGTTACAAACTGGTATTAGATCATGGTTCACCCCTTAGACTGGACAGATTATGTGTTGGTCATGCATTCATATATCTTGCATATGTGTTTCTTATGTTGTAAGACCATGTGCTTGTTGCATTTGTATGGTGTGGGTTATGGTTGTAGTGAGGTCACCATGGGAAGTTGATGGTGTTGTTGCGCAGTATGTTTTCATGAGTGTATGGTTGATCATGCATTTTTTATACACGTTATGATTCACATGTGGTTAAGTGTACAGTGATGTGGTGGTCATTGTCATGCATGAGGTCATGGTATGCGTAGTTAATTTAGTCATCCATCAATGAATAGACTTTAGCTAGAATGATGGTTATATGGTTATATTCTTATGTGTTGTATTTCTATATGTTGTCATGACTATGTTTTACACATATTACGTTGATTTGTTGATTGTGTAGATGAGGTATCCTTCCCAGATTAGGCTAAGGTACGTTGGTTTATTGTGATTTGGTTTATTTAACATGATATACCTTATAGGAATGATATCAAAGATGACTAGCAATATGGTAGACTATAGTTCCTGACACTTTCCCTATGGATCAGATGAGCAACATGGTGTTGGGAATTCTTCTGATTTGGTAGACACAATGAGAAGCTTAAAGGAAGAAATAAAGAGTTGTACGGTATATAATGATAGAATCATATAGGCACAAGAGAAACAAGCAAAGTTAAATGCATTTATACATTAGAGTTTGTCAAAATTGCAGCGATAGGGACCACATTGGATCAGCCATGAGAAGGAGGATAGAACTAATGGGGCATATGGCACCAAGTCTCATTGTGAGTGTTGAGCACTAGAGAGGGTGTGTTATTTTCATTTACTTTGTTATCTTTTCTTCAAAACTCATAACCTTTTTACATCATGAGCTAGGTATATGACAAGATAATATGATAAAATCTAGAAGATTTATATGTAACGTAAAATAACTAATAATTACCCTTTTTCTATGCAGAAAGAGGAGAAAATGGAAGGCTGCCATCCCAAGGGAAAGAACAAGACCAAGTCAACTGTTGTCCCTTTGACAGGAAACCACGTTCAAACGAGGTGATCCAAATTGGAGCGTAACAGCCATAAAAAGGAAAAGGAGATGTCCAATCGGCACAAAAGAACAAGGGGATAACTAAGAACTAACAGTTTGGCGAATCCCTCAAGATCCTTTGATGCAGATGCATCACTATCTTATCAATCCTCTATATCATTTATATCGCCGCTCGGTTGTTATAAGAAGGGGTAGCACTGTTAGCTTGGGGGAGGGGAACAATTTTTATTTTTATGAAATTCTTCTTGGTACTTGAACTTTGATCATCGACTCTCTTTGAAGAGCGATTCACTGTAACTCTGTTTAATGATTTAATATATAAATCTAGTTGTCGTTCTATCATTGATTCTGAAGTAACCTTAAGTAGTGAGTCCCTAGAGGCTAAGGGCCTGGCCCTGGTGGATAACTTGCTCCTATACCATTATTTCCGATTCATGTGTGGTTTGATCTCTTCCTTTTACTCTGTTTAGTAATCTGACATGCTTTACTGTTTTACATATTGGCTCTGTTATATATGCTTGACTAAGTAATATTATTATCTTCAATAGGAATGTTGTGTTATTCATTCTAACTTTATATCGCATCGTTTTTCCTTTTCACAATTGATATAAGATTGTTGTTCCTTACAGATTGCCATTTGATCATAGATTAACAGCGCTACTATATGATTTATTCTTAAATTGTGATTGTTGTTCATTTGGGATTGTTGTTCCGTTGTGATCGCAATTGATGTTACTCTGTAGCTATGATTCATGCTTATTGTATTGAAGCTCGGATTACTATTCCTTTTAATGTTAAGTGTGTTGCGTGTTTAATCTAGTTTGTTGTACATTCATATTTCATCTAATTTATTGTTCTATATTTTATTCTTGTTAGTTCGTTGTTCCATTTCTATTTGCTATTCAATTCAAAGGCTGTTACTTAATTCTTGTATGTTATAATTATTGTTGCATTCATTTCCATAGGTTAAGTCTTTACTGTTCAATTTTGTTTATAAAGATAGTTGTTGTTCCATTTCCTATCATTTGAAGTCATCAATGCTTTGATGTGCAGAAGGTCTGAGACTATAGTTAACATTGACACACGCTGTCTAGTTCCCAGATTAATGATCCTTTCTTTGAGTTCTTTTTTATTGCATTAGTTTACATAGGGAAGAGTTACCATGATTGTACCCTTGACTGATAAATTGTTGTAGCTTTCTGAATGCATGATTTGAGTCTTAGGTTTCTTTTTTCAAGTAGATTTTATCCCAAACATCTATTTACTCTTGTATTTAGAGCACTATACTACTAGCATTACTTTGACAAATGACTGCCTCAAATTGAGTACACTCTTTGAGATACAAATCATTCCTAGATTGACAATTAATGTAGGGTAAATAGATGTGAAAAAGACCCTTTTTACTACTCGATATTTTGGCACCATTGCCAGAGACAAGTGTAGCCATTTGTTTCTTTTTGAAAGTACTGTAAGTCCTTGTTAGGAGAGAATTGGGTTTTAAAAACGGAAGGTAAGAACCTGCGTATGGAGCATGTAATAGGCCTGCTCCCCTACCCTCTTTCCTACAGATTTGTTGCTGATTGTTTTGTAGAAAGTAGCATTTTATTTATGTGCATGACTAAGCAGAAAAAGCCGAAAATAATCCTAAACCTCTACCCAAGCCTGATAAAGCTAAGGGGTCGGTGACCCTTGGCCGATCAACCTTTATAGACGAAATCCTTAAGAAAGTAGAATCTCAGCCTTCAATAGGACCTAGAAACATTGCTTCTAGACAACCTACTAGTCCCCTTCAGGCCACAGGATCACCATCTGTAGCCTTTGCTGAGGTGCATAGTCACACCGAAGAGCAAGATTTTCAAGAAATTGATAATTCTAGCCAAAATCATTGCAAGGGAACTTTAGCAACCTCTGTCAAGGGACAGGAGAAAACGAGGAAACTGAAGAACCAAGATCTCCTCTTGGGATAATTCTGCCATTAAGTAGCCCAGATAAGGGAAGTGATGCAAAAATCATCCATAACAAAGTTGAAGAACTACAAGAACCAAAAGCCCCCCAGACATTAGGAACTCTCATCATCCCAGATAAAGGAAGTGTTGTTAAGGCCATTCTTGTTGAAGCCATTCCTCCTTGTTAGCCTAGGAATAACCTCCTAGACATCCCAGAAGATTATTGGCACATATTTCACCAAATGACCCAAAACTAGCCAAACACCCAAACTTCTACACTACAATATCCCATTGTGGACACTGCAGCTAATGCTCCTATGAAAGCAATTCCTCTCCAACATATCCCTATGTTCCATGGCCTTACATCAAATGATTCGGATGCATTCTTGTTTGAATTTGATGTGTTGTGTAGAGGTTATGACTATACCACCAATCCCCAGAAACTGAAATTATTTCTCTCTACATTAAAATGGGCTGCTTTAAGATGGTTTATGGGGTTGGGTGGTGGTGTTATAAATAACTTGGATAAAATGAAAGAGTCTTTTCTAAAAAAATATCAGGATTATTGCAGGTCTAGAGAGTTAATAGATGAAATATTTCAGATGGTAGCTAGACCAAATGAAACATTAGAAGAATATGTTGAGCGTTTTTAGTATAATCTTCAAAGATCTCCTTATGCATCATTACCCTTACTTGATAATGTATTAAAAACAACATTAATTAGAGGAATGAAGGAACAATGCATTGAAACACTAAATATTATGGGAAGAGGATATATTTATCAGGAAAATTTTGCTAACATTATTAATTTATGTATCAGGAGTTCAAGAGGCAGCACAAGACTAAAACCAGCAGAACATGATAGGTTTGCAAGAGACAACAAGATCTCTGCAGAAGGAGTAACTCACGCAGAAATTGAAAATTTATTAGAAAATTTTAAAACTGACATATTGGGGACTCTGACAACCCAACTTGATATTGTGCAGGCCAAGCATAAATAAGCTGAGGTAGAACAAAATTTGGCAATCTTCTATCCCAGATGCAAAAAGAAACACAGCCACAAAGAGTGTCCGTTAGATGTGGTTCAAGTTTTCACCATTTTTACAAAAGATCATTCTACAGAAAGCTGTCCCTCACTTCCTGTATTGAAAGAAGTCTACAAGGAAGCGGAAGAAGAGCCAGAACCAGTGTACCTACTTAATCAGCGCCATCAATGGCAGCCACGATAATCAGGTATGTTCTTCGATCCAGCTTCTTCTTTTTAGCCTCCAAAATATCATGCTCAACAATATAATACTATGTGGAAAAATCAACCTCCATTCTCAAATTGGTCACAACAACCATTTCTTTCATCATCACCATGGCCGAATCAAGCAAGTCAATCTAATTGGCCAATTGTTCCCTATGCCCCACCATATTGGCAAAATAATGTATATCCAGCACAATGGTCCCCTCCTACCTCACAGAGTCAAGCCTGGCAAACAAACTGGCAAAGACCGATGAATCAGCCAGTAGGAACCATTCCGCTCCTTCAACCTACACTGCCATCATTACAACAAAACCCCTAGTCTAACTTAAGACTGCAACTCCCAGCCCAACCCAACCTTAATCCAAATAATAGATTGGTCCAATCCATTCAAATGATTGAAACATCATAGATAGAAACCGATCAAATGGAGTGTAACGACCTTCAATTAAGATCTGGGTGCATCATAGAAACAGAGGGAGATAAAACAGCTCAAGTTGAAAATCAGTTACCTATAGAACAACCACTGCAAGAAGAAGATGTGATCAGACAGCAAACTCGTGATCAAGTAATCACATCTTCTCCTCCATTCCTAGAATGATTCATTATACCTCGACCTATACAACATCCTGATTTTGACATTCTGGGAGAACTTAAAAATCTGTACATAAAAATTCCACTCCTCCAAGCCATCCAAGACATCCCAATATATGAAAATACCATCAAAGGGCTATGTATAGAAAAACCAAGGAGGAGAATAACAAATAACCCAACAGTCCAAGTTATTGGCACCTTATATGACCTATTATCAGGAAAAGAAACACCCATTAAATATGAATACGTAGAAAATCCAATAGTAATAGTACAAATCAATGGGAAAATTTTTTCAAATGCCTTAGTCGATTTAGGCCTCGTAATTAATATCCTAACAACCACCACTTGTCAAAAACTGGGCATTACATCAGTAGAACCAACTTCCACTTTATTAGAACTG
>APFE031428878.1:73105-132403 GCA_000404065.3 Pinus taeda | reverse complement strand
CACTTGTCAAAAACTGGGCATTACATCAGTAGAACCAACTTCCACTTTATTAGAACTGGCTGACCAATCTGTGGTTAGACCAGAAGGCGCACTACATGATTTCATGTTATCCATTGATTCCTGGGAGTATCCTACCGACTTTATGATAATAAACCCCAAAAACCGACTTGATGGAAATCCATTGATTTTAGGTAGACCTTGGCTTGCAACTGCTAACACCTATACTGGCTGCCGACAAGGCAGTATGACAATAACTCGAGGGGCTAATATCAAGAATCTAGCCTTGTACCCTCCATCCCAGCCAAGTGTCACAATAATGAAAAATAACAAAGATCCTGTATTATACCTCACCGAAAATATTAGATCCCCATTAACCATAGAAGATGCCCTTGATTTCAGAGGTCAAATAGAGGATGATGTCATTAAAAACTTTCTTAGCCAGACTAAATCTAGATCCTACATACAATTTCATATGATAGAAGTAGCGTTTGATAATGAATTAGAAAACATCCTCTCAAAGATACTCAGGATCAAACAATACCTACTACCTCTGTATCAAATAGAAAAACTATAGAAATTGAGCCAGGAAAAACTTTAGACATTAATGGCAACCTAACTCTGGAACAAGAAGAGAAGCTAATCCAGCTACTAAGAAAATACAAAGAAGCATTTGCATGGGATTATCGTGACATGAAAGGAATCGATCTCCAGTTATGTACACACCACATTTACATAGAAAATGATGCAAGACCTGTTCGCCAACCACAAAGGAGACTTAATCCTCATCTAAAAGACATTATAAAAGCTGAACTTCAAAAACTTTAAGATGTGAACTTTATTTACCCTATCTCTGATAGCAAATGGGCTCTCCGCTTGTAGTGGTGCCAAAGAAGAATGGAAAATGGAGGATTTGTGTAGATTATAGAGAGCTAAATAAAGAAACACAAAAAGACCACTTTCCTCTTCCATTCATTGACCAGGTATTAGATACATTAGAAAGAAGGAAATTCTTTTCTTTCTTGGATGGCTTCAGTGGATACAATCAGATTTAGATTGCCCCTTAAGACCAAGACAAAACTACTTTTACCTGTCCTTGGGGAACATTTGCCTACAAAGTTTTACCTTTTGGCCTATGCAATACCTCTGCCACATTTCAAAGGGCTATCCTCAGCATCTTTTCAGATTTAATAAATGAAAGAATCGAAGTATATATGGATGATTTTACACTATACGGAGATGATTTCGACCCAGCATTGGACACACTAGAAAAAGTGTTGCAGCGATGCATTGCCACAAGGCTCTGTCTGAGCCATGAAAAATGTTAAATGATGATGACTGAAGGAATTATTTTAATCCATTATATTTCAGCAGCTAGAATACAGGTAGATCCGTCCAAAATTCAAATAATTTTGTTAATACCTACTCCTACCACTCAGAAAGAGGTACGCAATTTTCTTGGATTTTCTAGTTATTATAGAAGATTTATAAAACATTTTTCTCATATTACTGCACCTTTATATGCACTGACAGGGAATGTTGACTTTGTTTGCACAGAAAAATGTGATCACGCTTTTGAAGATCTGAAAAAGCTTGTGTCAACAGCCCCAATACTCCGAGGACAAAATTGGGACCTACCATTTCAAATTTCATCAGATGCTTCAGACACAGCTATTGGGGCAGTCCTTGGGCAGGAAGATGATAAAAAACCATATGCAATTTATTATATTAGCAAAAAATTGTCTCCTACTAAATTGAACTATACTGTGACTGAAAAGGAATTTTTAACTGTAATATTTAGCAAATAAACCAATCACAAATGGTAGAGTAACCAGATGGCTGATTTTATTGCAGGAATTTGATATCACAATAAAGGAACGACCTAGAAAATAAAATCCTATAGCTAATTTTCTCTGACGAATGCCAAAACCAGTGGATGCAGTAGTGGTCGAAGTTCAATTTCCAGATGAACACTTATTCACTGTCACTATTAAAAAACCCTGGTATGCTGATGTTCTGAATTATTTAGCAGTAGGAAAATTACCAAAACATATGACCCCCAATGAATGAAAGTAGATTGTCCAACGTAGTACTCAATTTCTTGGATTGGGGGCTACTTGTTTCATGCAGGGGCAGATATGCACATTAGGAGATGCGTCCGTGAAGACGAAAATTTTGACATCTTGAAAGCTTGTCACGATGGACCATGTGGCAGACATTTCGTAGATCGGGGAACTGGTCACAAGGTGCTATAAACAAGCTATTATTGGCCCACAATATTCAAAGATGCACAGAAGTTCGTTCAAGCTTGTGACAACTGCCAAAGAGTAGGATGCTTGGGATAGTCTGATGAAATGCCCCTGAACCCACAGCTATTGAACCATTTGAACGATGGGCGCTTGATTTTATTGGTCCAATTAACCCATCATCAAATCAGAAAACATATATTCTGGTAGCAACAAAATATGTCTCCAAATGGGTTGAAGCAGAGGAATTTCCAAGAGTTACAGAGGATTCCGTCATAGAGTTCTTATTCCACATATTTGTGTGATATGGCCTCCCAAGAGATATAATTATGGATGGAGGACCACAGTTTGCTGGTAATAAAATTGCTGCAACACTAAAAATCTATCATATTCAGCATAAAATTACTACTCCATACCACCCATAGGAAAATGGTTAAGTAGAAAGCACAAATAAAATAATAGAAACAATACTGACAAAAACCATTGCATCACATAGACGCGATTAGGCTGCAAGATTTCCAGAAGCCTTGTGGGAATACACAACAACATGGAGAAGTACTATCAGTTATTCACCATACCAGCTAGTATTTGGAAAGGAACCCATCTTTCCAATAGAATTTGAAATACAGACACCACGAATAGCACAAGAAGTCGATTTAGATTTAGATGAGGCCCAAATTAATAGATTACATCAGATCAATGAGCTAGACCAAATTAGGCTCTCTGCCTTTCAACATATTGCGTTAATCCAACAACAGCGAGCCAAATGGCATGACACCCTCATTAAAAAGAAAGTCTTCCGTGAATGAGATTGGGCACTCCTATACGATTCCAGGTTTCAGGATTGTCTGGGGAAACTTCAGACTCGCGAGCTAGGACCATACAAAATCCAGAAGGTACATGATAATGTCACCATTACTCTAACCACCATTGATGGATCCGAACATACCTTCAAGGCAAACGACCACTGAGTTTGATTATACCGCAAACCACTTACTTGGAAATCCTTCTACCGGCAACTCCGCAAAGACTCCGATATGCAAATTCTGGTTGAGGAAGAGAAATCTTTCTCATCTTTGGTTCATTAAGTAATTCAACTACTCTTACGCATTGTACATAATTCTTTTGTTTGTAGTTGTATAACATTTGCATTTTGTTGTTCCTTTTGAAAGGAACAACATTTTCACTACTTTGTTGTTCCTTTTTCAAGGAAACGCACTTTTGCACTTTGTTGTTCCTTTCAAAAGGAACAACATTTCACCATTTTGCTGTTCCTTTTTCAAGGAATAGCACTTGTGCACTCTGCTGTTCCTTTCCAAAGGAACAGCATTTCCGTCATTTTTCTGTTCGTCTTGAGAAGGAACAAAACTTTCATTTTTAATGTTGTTCCTTTTCCCAAAGGAACAACATTTTTGGTTTCTGCTATTCCTTTTTCCGAAGGAACAACATTTTTGTTTTCTACTGTTCCTTTTTCCAAAGGAACAACACTTGCATTTTCTGTTGTTCCTTTTTATGAAGGAACAAAATTTTTGTTTTCTATTGTTCCATTTTCCAAAGGAACAACACTTGCATTCTATGCTATTCTTTTTTCTGAAGGAACGACGGATTTTCGTTTTCTGCTGTTACTTTTGTCGAAGGAACAACACGTTTATTTTCTGTTGTTCCTTCTTCTGAAGGAACGACGCATTTTTGTTTTCTGTTGCTCCTTTTTTTGAGGGAACAACACTTTCATTTCCCGATGTTCCTTTTCCCGAAGGAACAACATTTTTTTTTATTGCTCTTCCTTTTTACGGCGCATTTGTTTTCTAGTGGTCCTTTTTCGAAAAGACAACATTTTTGCATTGTTTTGCTTGCGCTTGTTTTCTTTGCTATTGTTCTTCTTGGTGCACAGTAGTTTCAAGTTTTTCTTTTTTCTTGCTTGCGATTTTGTACAATACTTGTTTTATCTTTTTCTTCTTTGTGTTTTTTATCATTCAGATCTCTTCTAAAACACAGCTATACACCTATGCAATGAATATAAGAACTAGACGATACTGAAATCAACAAATTACATAAAACTTGCTATCTTTACAAGAAATTGCTCTGAATTGATAAGAGAAAAGAGGAAAGGACACAACTATTGATCATCTTGCTGTCACTGTTCTACTAATGCTGATATGATT
Source organism: Pinus taeda (assembly GCA_000404065.3). Classification (NCBI taxonomy): domain Eukaryota; kingdom Viridiplantae; phylum Streptophyta; class Pinopsida; order Pinales; family Pinaceae; genus Pinus; species Pinus taeda. Next base: position 127,998 of record APFE031428878.1, on the reverse strand, counting down.
GGTTATCTTTATCATGACGGTTCCTTCTAAAATCCCATAATCCTCTTTGATCGTTATTAAGGAATAAGAACAAAGGGCGTATTTTTCTATTGAGATGTTAAGACTTCTTCCACCACCCATACTTTTAAGGAGTGTTGAACCACCCTTTGTGTATAAATAGGAAAAGTACTTTATAAAAGAAAAGAAAAAATTGTTTATAAAATTTGCTAACTTGGTTTGTCAAATGAAGGATAGGGGGTCTCATTAAGAGCCAACCTATCGTGATCATAAGGAATAAATTGAAGTGGCATTCCCACTATAGCCACCACACAAGGGATATGATCTAGGAGGCACATCAGAAAAAATAAAAAAGTGCTTGGAATAGGAGGTCTCATCACAAGCTGGACTGCCCACCTTTCACTCCTTCCTAGTGAATGGCATTATGATTTATCTGGTTACCAAGCCAGCATAATGACCTCCATTTTGACATTCCACAACACTTTCCTAGGCATACACAAAGGATCACGGTTCCATGGATTAAACAAACAACTCTATCAAGGTTATGGACCCTGTGGGCAACAAAGCTCTGTTGATGGTATTGAAGTCACATTCTTTATACACCAATAGCAGTATGAATCCCTTATTCTAACTTTGTAATGGGTCAAATAACATTATGAACATAATCCCTCTGAACCTTTAATACATGAAATCTATTACAATCAATCATGACGGAAAAAGTTGATCGTGACTGCATTGAACTTTTTGTGCACTTCAGCTGTGCTATCCTCCAAATGTCACATCATATCACAACATTCTCTTATTTATTAAGTGATTCTATTATATACCTCAATTCTGGCAATCTTCACGTTCTTGTAAACATGGCATCTCGATATATGTTGTTCCTCTCTAACTTTGTACCATGTCAGTCCAGCATGCAGCTCCCTCATTTGATAGCCAAGGACAGCTTATTACATTACAAGGGGGAGTAGGTGACCTCATAATTCACTGGCATACGTGTCAGTTTATCATTTGGGGAATTTTTACTTGGAAATAGCAAGGCTTAATGGTATATTGTTTTCCAATTTATATGGCTTTCTATTTCAAAGTTATTTTCGTGTTATGCTCTGCAACAATTAGCAATAATTTGAAATTTGAACAAGCTTGTTTCATCATTTTCTCTGTGGTCTCTAACAGCTTGAATAGTCGGTTGTTCTATTGTCATCTTTGTGTTTTTACAGTGTGCTAAGCATGGGAGGAAGATCAATTCGTAGAGAATCACAAGTGTTGACAGTCTTTGATGCCGCACGAGAAATCCTAACAAGGGCAAGATGGATAGTTTATCTCAATCATCAACAACAATCCAACGAGACCGTGGCAATTGAATTTTTGTAGAACCTGCAAGAATATCACTCCACAGTAAGAGGGAGATAGATAACAGTCACTGATGACATAATTGCAGAGGTTTTGGGACTGCTATCCATTGGATCTATGTGGACTCTGAAGAAGGTAAGACTGCGAGACGCCATAAAAATCTTCCAAGATGAAGGTCAGAACATGACTCGAAGTGGAAAGTGAGTTCTACCAGTAGCCTTGGGAGAACCATGGGCAGAATTGGCGAAAATCATCCAGAATTACATCACCTGTGAAGGCAGAAAAGATGTGGTAAGACCACACCACCTTAAGCTTTTAGCTGTATTAAAACAAAAGTGCACTGTGAATTTGCATGCGTTTTTAAATTCTTTATTACATGATGTTGCCCGAAGCATGAAGAAATCTCACCACATAGAATCGGTAGTAAGTCACCATGGGTTGATATGACTGATAGTTAGCTACAGTCTTACTCAACAACAAAGGAGTTTGGAAGAACTAATTTTTAAAATAGACGGGGGATTGGCTTTGCTAGCCCCCAAACTAAATCATGCTGCAAGTACATCGAATAGACCATTGAAACAAAGGAAATGCGTTAGATTGGCATGGATCAGAGGGAGGCTGGAAAATTCCCAAGGGAACACCAGTCAACTGGTGGAGATAGATGATTCAGGGGACGAGAAACCCCCACAATTGGAAGGAGGAGAGAACAAAAGAGAATTAAATGATGAGGGAAAAATAGAGGAAGAGACCGAGCAATATGGTCAGGCAGAAGATGAAACAAAGCAATGTGAGGAAAGCCCATTGCAAAATCCACTGCAAGAAGATGAATTGGCTCAGATTCTGGCCAATATGGGAGAGTATACTCAACCTCTTAGCCCACTAAACCTCCACACTGAAGAAGAACCATAGGAGCACTCTGTTCATGATAAGAGTGCATCCGAAGAGTTATGTGACAAGGAAGAAGAAGAAGAGAATCACTCCGACCATGATGAAAATAAATCTGGAGAGAAAAATAATGGGGATGAAGAAGAGGAACAATTTGTTCCAAGTCAGAATACACCGGAATAATTTTATGAAGAAGAATGGGGGGAAGAAGAAGTTACCCAGGAAATTGCAGAACAAGCTAGGGTTTCTACCTCTGAACAACCCGATCAGCAAAATAATGAGGAAGCACCCCAAGAGGAAAATCAAGAAATTGGTCAAGGAGAAAGTCTAGGCCCGAGTAAGCAAACAATTGTTCCTTCCAATAAAATGAAAGAAATTAAAAGATTATGAAAGGAACATCAAAGACTACTTAATGTAATAGCGTGACTTTGACAACAAATCAGGATTCTCAAGATGGGGAAGAAAACAAAAAGGACCCTTGTGGTAAAGGATGCAACCACTCCGGTGAAACCCCTTAGGAAAAAGGTTAAGAGGACTCAGGTCCAGCCTGCCATTCAAAATCAAAAGGAACAACATTCGGCTATTACCCATGTCAAAATACAAACAGGTAACATAACGACCTGTGACAAAGAAATTCAGACGGAGGCATAGTCCTCTGAAGAAATTCGAACCATAAATACGGAATGACGCAATAAGAAGATTCAAGTGAACCTCCCGCTTACAACTACTATTTGGGATAGTGACCTGAGGACGGTAACCCTATGAGAGGGTTTGATACAAGCCCAGAGAGTAGTAGAAAAACTTACAGAACAAACTGCCTCTCGAGAAAAGTATGAAGAATTACAATAGAAGCTAAGGGATGTCAATTTATTCGAAAGTTAGGCTTTTGAAGGATGGTGTAAGGAAGAAGAAAGAGTCACAAAGTTAACTCATAGGCTAGATGCAGTAATCAAACAAATGGATACCTTATGCTCTTTGTATACTGACTTCCTAGCATGTAGAGCACCTGCTAAGAATTATGCTTTGTTTTCAATGGAAAGATATTTGCAATTGAAAATTAAAGCTATCAAAGCAAGAGCCCCTGTAGAAATAAACACTATTGATGACTTCATAAATTGTTGTAAGCACTATGGGGTGAAGGTTCAGAGATTATTATGTGAATTTTATTTGCAAAACCTTGTGTTAGATAAAGAAACAAAGCAGAATCCCAACCCTTTCGTTGGGGATGTCCAACTGCAAGCATTTATTTCATTTGGAGTTAATCAAATAAAATGGGTTAAAGCCTATAATGCCTTCCAAAGACAACAAAACATATTAGACTTATGGGTAAGATCCGAGCCTAGAGATCCATTGCAGTTATGCAATAAACATAGGAACCTAATGAGGACTCTGAGCATGATTGAATCAATAGGACCTATTCATACAACAATCAATCAGCAAGGGATAGAATACTTCTTTACCATCAAAGACCTTGCCATTGTAGCTACTAAATTTCGATATCAGACTTCTAATCCAAATATCCAACACAGGGAACCGTTTAACTATGAGAACTTTAAGTTAGTTGCTAATCGCTTGGGCCTCTATGGTGATCTTATTTTGAGGGAAGGGCCATCTTGGTTAGGTTGTAGGTTCCGAAGTCCGGTCATCTAGCATCCTGCACCAGGATACCAAGCCTTGTATGAAATTCCTAAGGGCCAGACAGGACATCTCTTTGAACACCTAGCTAGGCATAATGGCTGTACTCCCTCAACTTCTTGCATGTCAACTACAATGTTTTCATGGGGCCATGAAAAAGGGTAAGCAAGGGGGTGTGTTGAGCACTGGAAAAGGTATCTTATTTTCATTTACTTTGTTATCTTTTCTTCAAAACTCATAACCGTTTTACATCATGAGCTAAGTATATGACAAGAGAATATGATAAAATCTAGAAGATTTATATGTAACGTAAAATAACTAATAATTACCCTTTTGCTATGTAGAAAGAGGAGAAAATAGAAGATTGCCATCCTAAGGGAAAGAACAAGACCAATTTAACCACTGTCCCTTACCACGTTCAAACAAGGCGATCCAAATTGGAGCATAACAGCCAGGAAAAAAGAAAAGGAGATGTCCAATTGGCGCAAAACAATAAGGGGATAACTGAGAACTAACAGTTTGGTGAATCCCTCAGGATCCTTTGATCCTGAGGGATCACTATCTTAATAATCCTCTGTATCATTGACATCGCCACTCGGCTGTTATAAGAAGGGGTAGCACTGTTAGCTTGGGGGAGGAGAAAAATTGTTATTTTTATGAAATTCTTCTTGGTACTTGAACTTTGATCATTGACTCTCTTTGAAGAGCAATTCACTGTAACTTTGTTTAATGTTTTAATATATAAATATGGTTATCGTTCTATCCTTGATTCTGGAGTAACCTTAAGTAGTGAGTCCCTGGAGGCTAAGGGCCCGGCCCTGGTGGATCACTTTCTCCTGTACCATTATTTCTGATTCATGTGTGGTTTGATCTCTTCCTTGTACTCTGTTCAGTAATTTGACATGCTTTACTATTTTACATATCATCTCTATTATATATGCTTGACTAAGTAATATTATTATCTACAATAGGAATGTTGTGTTATTCATTCTAACTTAATATCGCATTGTTGTTCCTTTTGACAATTGATATAATATTTTTTGTTCCTTACAGTTTGCCATTTGATCATAGATTAACAGTGCTACTGTATGGTTTATTCTTAAATTTTGATTGTTGTTCATCCGAGATTGCTATTCCATTGTGATCGCAATTGCTGTTACTCTGTAGCTGTGATTCATGCTTATTGTATTGAAGCTCGGATTACTGTTCCTTTTAATGTTAAGTGTGTTACGTGTTTAATCTTGTTTGTTGTACATTCATATTTGATCTAAGTTGTTGTTCTATATTTTAATCCTGTTAGTTCGCTATTCCATTTCTATTTGTTGTTCAATTCAAAGGTTGTTACTTAATTCCTGTAGGTTATAATTATTGTTGCATTCATTTCCATAGGTTAAGGATTCATTGTTCAATGTTGTTTATAAAGACAGTTGTTGTTCCATTTCCTGTCATTTGAAGTCATCAATGCTTTGGTGTTGTTGTGGCCAGCAATAACCCCCCTTCTTGTTTAGTTTTATCACTAATACTAAATAAGTGGTGACCCTTATTCAAAAAAAAATTAAAAATAAATTAGTGCTTGTATTCCCTTTTTGAATAAATATTACTATCATAAACATAGGAGAATACCCGAAAAATATAAAAAAGACTTAAGATTTATGATAAGTTCGAACAAAAACGGATCTCTCAATAAAGAGCATCACATCACAAATAGGTAATGGATGCCTTCCTACAAGCGGAATCCTAAGATTGCAAAATTGTGATGCGAAATCACGCACTAAAGGCACTCATCACATTGCATGCCTCAAATATCATTTAAGGTAAAATGCCTCAAACCACCGATATGCGATGGCGCATCTCGCAAATCACATTTCACAGAAAACACATGATAATGGATGATGGCTACACACATAGGATTGGCGATATTGTGATCTGCAATATTGAGAAGTAGAACGAAAAATCACCTTATCGCAAATCTTCAGGGCTCGTCATTCGAAAAAGTTTTTCCATAGAATGATGCCCAGTTATGCGCATTAATGATAATTAATCAGTTAGTTGGTAACCATTAATGAAATATGGTTTTGATCTGATCAAAGAGACATTTCACATAGGGTGATATATTTTATTTTTTTCAGCATTTAAAGCTTTCCTATCACCTTTTTCTTATCATTGCTCTTGCCTCATTTGTAAACTAGAGGAGCGAAGAGAAAAGAAGTATACATAGCAGTGTTTAGAATACTATGGGAAAGAAGGGAAAAGCTTGAGTTCTGAAGACAAAGAAATGATGCCCTTGTACACAGACACCACCTGTAATAGAGATGCCAGTGTTACTACTTGGGAAAGCATGCACAACCTACTTGAGGAAGAAAATCCCAGAGTAATGGGCGTTACAGTGACTGCAGATTCACGCAGGTCATCTAAGGCATCGATTACATAACTAGCATGCTCGTTCTTGCACCGGATAGTGGTGAGGCCCAAGATTCTTCCATACATAGACATGGTTAAGCGGGTACTAGACTGTCCTAATGTAACGGATAGAGAATTTAAAACTCAGAACCAAGAACTCACGCATTCGTTATTTTCGCAAAATTTAAGGTTTATATCCTCTAACAAAAAGCGTACAAGAAGAGAAAAATAGCACCAGGGAAGCCCGGATCGAGAAACAGAGGAAGTTTTCGATGCCCAATTAGTGCCTAATCATGCATCGCCAGGAAAAACCCCTTGAGATGGAAAGCCTCTAATCGCTCAGTCACTTGTAAGCCCAGAAATTTGTAGGAAAAAGTACTAAAAGCGAAAGGCAAAACCTGAATTCTAAAACTAGTGGTATTTATTAGAGATATCCTCAAGCGGTATGTAAATTTCTACCAACACACAGCATCTACAGACAAACTGGAGATAAAAGGCTCAAAAGAAAGTAAAGTCCATCCAAAGGATAACCAAGTTGAATTGGGATTCTTACTGGACGTACTTAGTAAAACTAGACAGTCAGTGCATGACTCTCAAATGTATCATTAATTCTGCCGAGAAGATGGCACCAGTACTTGCCGATTCTGTTTTCGTAGGACAGCTAAAGTCAGAGGTCGGCCAGCCAACTCTCCTCAAGCAAATGCTGAACACTTGCGACTACAAGGAACAGATACATAGATAGTCAATTACCAGTTTTAGTTTTACATTCAGTTTTAGTTTTAGTTTTGCTTCATTTCTTCCTAAAATGAGGATGGTCATTTAAACCGCATCCTACATTTTTGTAATAAATTATTTTTAGGTTTAGCTAGTAGTATTTAAACCCTTCTCATGCATTTAGAGAAGGGTCTTGAAATTTATCAAAAACTTGTCCTCAGAACATGCACTTTTGCACCCTCCGAGGAGGTTTCGATGAATGAATAGAACAAGATTTATTGATATCTGCATTTAATATCTACTACTGAAATTGCAATTTTGTACTCTTAGTAGATGTTGGATTAAGAAGAGATAAATCATTGTTGTTGAAGCTCATAAGTAGAACTAGTTATAAATGGTACTTTTATCTCTTAACAGTTTCTACTTATGTGTTAAGGTGATATTCATGTTCAGTTATTTATATATGAATGCATGAATGCTTGAGTTATCATTTGGCACTTCTGTACAATGATAGCTATTTATTTACGCTTAATATATGAATGACTTATTATGTGATATGTTTTTCACAATTGTTTCGTCTAACTTTTTATACGAAACAATTTATATTTATTGAATTATTTTCTTATAGAAATTGAGTGATCTTTATTACCAATTTCCATTAGAAATTATTTTAGATCACATAACTGAAAGATTAAATCCCGAGTTAGTTTTAGAATTAGATGTTTCTGCTCATTAGAATACAATTGCATTAGATTTAGATTCAAAGCATTTTACCTAGAAATTATTAGGAAGGAAATATCAATTCTCAACACACACACACACACATAAATTGGGAAACTGGTCCCATATCCCCAATCAGACCCACTATACCAAGTGGAAAAGGAGCTACTAACCAAGGTCTGGACTGGGTGCGTATCCCTCTTGTTGTAGACCCAATTTTCAGGGCTTCAACATATTTGGTGCTAGAAGGTTGGACCCGAACTGTGAATGGAAAGTAAATCCAAATCTAAATACCATTCTGAGAGTAAATCGCCTTCACCATCTTCCCCGACTTCTCCATCACATTTAGAATCTTTAAATATTGAGCAAGAAGTTGATAAAACAACAACCACTGCCACAAACCCAAATATTTTAGAGAAATCTACTATTGAACCTCTTGAAGTTGAATCATTGATCCATAAACTTCAGCGATCTTCTATATCACCCCAAAAATCTGAAAAATCTCAAGGTAGTGTGACTTCGCAATATAACCCTTCTCATCCTCTTACCAGATTGCAAAGTGAAAGGTTTGGTATCGAACCAACTGAATCACCCCTACCTACAAGGAAGAGAGCAAGGAAATCGTCTAAAGGGTCTGATAGTGAGACTCTTTCATCATCATCATTTATCTCAACCTCTCCCCCACGAAGTCAACCATCCACCCCTCCACTTCAAATTATTGTCCACCAAACCATTGGAACTTCGTCATCTCATTCTCAATCATCTGGAACTGTAATATCCTCATCTTCCAAACCGCAGGGATCATCTTCTGCGCTTTCCTCTGTTAGTAGTTCAATGATGGCCAAAACTCCATGGAATAACTCAAGGGTAGTCTTAATGCCTACCCCCTTGAGTCAAATACTGACCCATCCCGAAAAATTGTTGCCCAAGTTTAATCTTGAAGTAGGCATGCTAGCAGAAGAACACGTAAACAACTTTATGTTATCTATAAATCTCAATGGGGTTACTAATGAAGACACTATTGTTTGGCTCTTCCCTTACACTTTGCAAGGAGCAGCCAAATAATGGTATTTCTCATTACCATCAGGATCTATCACTAGTTGGGATATTTTCCAAGAACAATTCTTGACTAAGTTCGATGATGACAAGTCTACTACGACACTGATCAATGACCTGTCTAATCTTAGGGTTGAGTCAAGGGAACCTATCAAGGATTTTAACTCACGTTTCAATAAACTGTTGAACAAAATTCCTACCACTTCCAAGCCTAGTGAAGAAGTTCGATGTGAATGGTACATATTTGCTTTACCATCGAACATAACAATCTTCATCGATAGGGCTAATAAAACAACTTTAGCTGACAATATGAAGGAAACAATAGTGGTAGAGAAACATATCATAGCCTTACAAAAGAAGAACGCTCTTGATGAAAGAAAATCTAAGAAGGTTACTTTTAAACATGATCTGAAGAAAAAACAATCGAAAGACCCATTCTTAGAAGGATTGTAGAAAGTTTTGAAAACCATGTCTAATGAAATGGTTGACATTAAGAAACAAGTAGCAGAGACTTCTTCTAAAAACCCTTACAAGCCTTATAGAAGAAATCATTCGACTAATTCAAAGCCTCCTAATGCTATTACAAATGTTTAATTAGAAGAAGAAGAAGAGGAAATTTTCAACATTGGCTCCACATTTCAAAGGGCCATGGACACTGCATTTAAGGGATTAGTAAACAAATCAGTAGTAATCTACTTGGATGATATAATTGTATATTCCAAAAAATGAGGTAATCATATCAAAGATTTAAAACAGATCTTCCAACATTGCCAAAGGTATGGAATTTCACTTAATCCAAAAAAGTCCTTTTTTGCATTAAGTGAAAGAAAAAATTTTGGATTTATAATGTCAAAATCTGGAATCCATATTGATCCTAACAGAATCAAAGAGATTTACGAAATACCCTTGCCTCACAACAAAAAAGCTATGCAATCTTTCCTTGGCCAGATTAATTTTGTAAAGAGATTTGTTCCCAACTTTTCAAGAATCGTATCTCCCTTACAAACAATGATTAAAAAAAATTCAATTTTCAAATGGGGCCAAGACAAATATGAAGCATTCAATCTGATTAAACAAGCAATTGTTAACACTCCATCTTTAGCAACTCCAACTTTTTCCAATCCTTTCATTTTATATACATTTTCCTCTGATAGATCATATGCTACGATACTCACTCAAGCAAATCAAGACAAAGCAGAAGCCCCAATTTCCTTTTTCAGTTCAAATCTACAAGGGGCTTAATTAAATTACTGAAATGTCAAGAAACAGGCTTATGCTGTTTTCAAAGTGATTAAACATTTCAGACCCTTTCTGCTTGAAACCCATACAAAAATCATAGTACTGTTTCTAGCAGTAAGAAATATTTTAGTACAGAAAGACATGGGTGAGAAAAGAGCCAATTGGGTTACTACCTTACAAGAATACGACGCTGAAATTAAACCAACAAATATTGTAAAAGGTCAAGGCTTTTGCAAAATGGTGGCTGGAGCATCGCTTATTTCTGAAACGCCATTTGAAGAAGTACAAATATATGAGGTAAGCCTAAATGATATTGAATCATTATATGCTGATATCATATTTTATCTAAAGAACATATATGCTCATTCAAACCTTGATGATACAAAAAAAGAGCCCTAAGGTTGAAGGCTAAACAATATGAACTCGTAAACGATGTACTTTTTAGGATGAATTATGATTTTGTTCTCCTTAGGTGTCTTGAGAAATCTAAATCTAAAAAGGTGTTGCAGGAACTCCACGATGGACCAGTGGGTGTACATTATGCTGGAGATGCTACAACACATAAAATCCTACGTGCAGGCTATTATTGGCCTACACTATTCAAAGACGCACATAGCTACGTAAGGAAGTGTCAAGTTTGTCAAACTGCTATAGGAAGACAAAAGAAACCATTGTTTCCTTTGCAACCGGTCAATATCGATCAACCCTTTGACCAATGGGGATTGGATATAATAGGTGAGATCATTCCTCACTCTTCTAAATAGCATAGGTATATCCTTACAGCTACAGATTATTTTACTAACTGGGTAGAAGCAGTTCCTCTCAAGATAGCTAATGTCAAACACATCATTGATTTCATAGATCAGTTTATAATCACCAGGTTTGGTTTACCCTCTGCTTTAATGTTTGATAATGCATCGTATTTATCTAGAAATGCTATGACTGAATTTTCACTCAAAAGAGGTCTTAAGCTTAAATACTCTACCAATTATTGCCCATAGGGGAATGGATTAGCTGAATCAACGAATAAAAACTTAATCAGAATCATTAAGCGAACCATCAATCAAAATCATAAGAATTCGCACAAATCTTTAATATATGCTCTATGGGCAAACCGAATAATGCAGAAAGCCTCCATTGGTACTTCTCCCTTTAATTTAGATTATGGGAAAGAAGTAGTCCTTCCAACTCATCTAGTGATTCCCTCTTTGGCCTTAGTTCAATTTATTAACGAAACACTAACTTCTTCCTGGAAGTTGCAAATGCTTAAGCTAGAAGAGCAACGAGAACAGGCTAAAATAACTCATGCTCATCACCAAGCATTAGTGAAAGCTTCTTTTGATTCAAACATGATATCCAGAAAGGACTTTCAGATTGGAGATTTAGTTTTAAAATGGGATAAGGCTCACAAGGAAAAGGGAAAACATATGAAAGTCCAACGAATGTGGCTTGGCCCTTTCCAAATTACAGAAATCATAGTTCCATCTACTTTTATGTTACAGGATTTAGCAGCGAAAAGAGAATCTTTACCTGTTAACAGGCAAATCCTCAAAAAAAACTTTCCATAGGGGATCATTCTTCTGTTTTTTGTAAACTGTAGTTTTTCCTTTATTTTGATAATAAAACCAGTTGTAAATGGTTACATTTGGAATTGACAAAAAGGACAAGTATTTATTTTAGATTATTTTTTTTTTGCTTTTATAAATAGAACTGATTTAGAAAATTGGTCATTATTATTGAAAGATACAGTCAAAGACTATAAGCCTGAAAATGATACTAGTTTCAACCTTGTAAATATTGATAAAAAACGACCTTTAGTGGGAATTTGTTTTATATCAGTCAAATAAAAGGTATCACTAACAAAATAAAGATTCTTTGTAGAAAATCTCTTTCCAAAAACTATATCATTGTCATCCAGAGCTATTCTTAAGCAAACAATGACTTCCTCCCCACCTAGGGAATTACGAGCTTCAAGGAGTAATCCAGCGATACACTTTAACTTAAAGAATAAGAGGTCTCATCACGAGCTGACTTATCATGATCACAGATATTATAGCTTGCTAACTTTGCCAAAACTGCATACAAGAACAGGGCAATGACTCAAGATTGTTGCAATCAAAAGACAAGGCGTGTCATCACGAGCCAGCTTGTTCAGCAAAATTATAAATCAAGTGAGTGGCACTGTCATAATTTGGCTACCAAACCAAGGCATTGTTCTTTGAGGATTAAAATAAAATGAAAGCAATAAGTTTGGATATGGATTTCCCTTTGAAAAATCATATATTTCTCCAAGTAGGATACAGGATCATTACTGGGTAACAAGTAACCCTGTCGAGGCTATAAATGCCTGCTAGCAGCAGAGGCTCTACCTAAAACAAATGAGCATATTTAAAACTAATTTACAGAGAAGGCTTTGTTTTTATCTTTATAAACCAAGTAGTGACTGATGTAAATACAAAGACTAGCTCTAGGAAGTAAATAACAAAAGTTAACATAGAAGAAACAAACTATCATTGACAGCTGAAAGCATGGTGTACTTTATCTTTCCATAGTAAAGTTTGATTTTCTGGAAAATATTTCTATTTTGGAAGTTTAGAAAATTCAAAAGAAAAGCAGAGATAACTGGTTCTTCCATGTGAATCGCCGATTGTTGTGGCCAGCAACAATCCCCCTTCTTATTTGGTTGTATCGCTAATACTAAATAAGTGGGGACCCTTATTCAAAAAAAATTTAAAAATAAATTAGTGTTTGTATTCCCTTTTTGAATAAATCTTACTATCATAAAATTAGGAGAATCCCCGAAAAATCTAAAAAGACTTAAGTTTTATGATAAGTTCGAACAAAAGTCGATCTCTTAGTAAAGAGCATCACATTGCAAACAGGTAATAGATGCCTTCCTACAAACGGAATCCTAAGATTGTGAAATCACACGCTAAAGACACTCATCGCATCACATGCCTCAAATATCACTTAAGGTAAAATGCCTCAAACCGCCGATATGCGATGGCGCATCTCGCAAATCGCATTTTGCAGAAAACACATGATAATGGATGATTGCCACACACAACGGATTAGCGATATTGCGATCTGCGATATTGTGATCTACAATATTACGAAGAAAATCGCAAAATCAACTTATCATAGATCTTTAGGGCTCATCATTCGAAAAAAAATTTCCATAGACCGATGCCCAGTTATGCGCGTTAATGATAATTAATGAACTAGTTGGTAAGCATTAATGAAATATGGTTTTGATCTGATTGAAGGGCCATTTCACGTAGGGTGATATATTTTATATGTTTTCAGAATTTAAAGCTTTCCTGTCACCTTTTTCTTACCATTACTCTTACCTCATTTGTAAACTGCAGGAGCGAAGAACAAAGAAGTATACATAGCAGTGTTTAGAATATTATGGGAAAGAAGGGAAAAGCTCGAGTTCTGAAGAAAAAGAAATGATGCCGTTGTACACAGACAGCACTTGTAATAGAGATGTCAGTGTTACTACTTGGGAAAGCATGCACAGCCTACTCGAGGAAGAAAATCCCAGAGTAATGGGGGTTACAGCGACTGCAGATTCACGCGGGTTGTTTGAGGCGTCGATTACAAAACTAGCATGCGCATTCTTGCCCGGATAGTGGTGAGGCCCAAGATTCTTCCATACACGAACATGGTTAAGTGGGTATTGGACTGTCCTAACGCAATGGATAGAGAATTTAAAACTCAAAACTAAGAACTCACAGAGTCGTTATTTCCACAAAATTTAAGGTTTATATCCTCTAACAAAAAGCGCACAAGAAGCGAAAAATAGCACCAGGGAAGCCCGGATCGAGGAACAGAGGTAGTTTCCGATGTGCAATTAGCACCTAGCACTAATCGTACATCATGAAGAAAAACCCTTTGAGAAGGAAAGCCTCTAATTGCTTAGTCACTTGTAAGCCCAGAAATTTGTAGGAGAAAATGCTAAAAGCGAAAGGCAAAACTTAAATTCTAAAACTAGAGGTATTTATCAGAGATATCCTCAAGTGGTATGTAAATTTCTACCAAACACACAACATCTACAGACAAGCTAGAGAGAAAAGGCTCAAAAGAAAGCAAAGTCCATCAAAAGGTTAACCAAGTTGAATTGGGATTCTTACTGGACGTACATGGTAAAACCACACAGCCAGTGCATGACTCTAAAATGTATCATTAATTCTACTGAGAAGATGGCGCCAGCACTTGCCGATTCCGTCTTTGCAGGACAACTAAAGTCGAAGGTCAGCCAACCAACTCTCCTCAAGCAAATGGTGAATGCTTGTGACTACAAGGAATAGATACATAGATAGTTAATTACTAGTTTTAGTTTTACATTCAGTTTTAGTTTTAATTTTTCTTTATTTTTGCCTTAAATGAGGACGGTCATTTAAATCACATCCTACATTTTTGTAATAAATTATTTTTATATTTAGCTAGTAGTATTTAAACCCTTCTCATGCATTTAGAGAAGGGTCCTGAAATTTATCAAAAACTTGTCCTCATAACATGCACTTTTACACCCTCGGAGGAGGTTTTGATGAATGAATGGAATAGGATTTATTGATATCTGGGTTTAATATCTACTACTGAAATTGCACTTTTGTACTCTTAGTAGATGTTGGATTAAGAAGAGATAAGTCATTATTGTTGATGCTCATGAGTAGAACTAGTTATAAATGGTACTTTTATCTCTTAACGATTTCTTCTTACATGTTAAGGTGATATTCATGTTCAGTTATTTATATATGAATGCTTGAATGCTTGAGTTATCATTTGGCACTTCTATATGGTGATAACTATTTATTTATGCTTAATATATTAATGACTTATTATGTGATATGTTTTTCAAAATTGTTTCATCTAACTTTTTATACGAAACAATTTACCTTTATTGAATTATTTTCTCATAGTAATTGAATGATCTTTATTACCAATTGCCATTAGAAATTATTTTAGATCGCATAACTGAAAGATTAAATCCCGAGTTAGTTTTAGAATTAGATATTTCTGCTCATTAGAATACAATTGCATTAGATTTAGATTCAAAGAATTTTACTTAGAAATTATTAGGAAGGAAATATCAATTCTCAACACACACACACACACATATATTGGGAAACTAGTCCCATATCCCCAGTCGGACACACTATACAAAATGGAAAAGGAGTTGCTAACCAATGTCCGGACCTAGTGGGTATCCACCTTGTTGTAGACCCAATTTTTGGGGCTTCAACAGGCGTGCAGAAGGTCTAAGACTATAGTGAACATTGACACATGCTGTCTAGTTCCCTGATTGATGATCCTTTCTTTGGGTGCTTTTTGATTGCATCAGTTTACAGAGGGAAGAGTTACTATTACTGTACCCTTGACTGATAAATTGTTGTAGCTTTCTGAATGCATGATTTGAGTCTTAGGTTTCTTTTTGCAAGTAAATTTTATCCCAATCATCCGTTTACTCTTGTATTTAGGGCACTATACTACTATCATTACTCTGATAATTGACTTCCTCAAGCTGAGTACACTCTTTGAGATAAAAAATCATTCCTGGATTGACAATTAATGTAGGGTAAATAGAGGTGAAAAGAACCCTTTTTACTACTCGACAGTGAGTATAGGTCAGATAGAGATGACATGATCAGAGATGACAGGTCTTTGGATAATCCGAATATGAGAGGTGATGGATGCATGTACTATTCTACTTATGGTTCTGACAAACATTATGATCTTCATCGTTATCATCCTTACAAGAGGAGAGATAGGGGATATTTTCTAGATGAGTTTAAGAAATAAAATCCACCTACTTTCGACGGAGAGATGAAGAAATCACAAGATGCATAAGAATGCTTTCTTGGTATGAGGAAGTTCTTCAGGTTTCATGATTATTCAGAGAACATGAAATTCATAATAGATACATTCAGTCTTAAAGGTAAAGTAGATATTTGGTGGGAAGATGTGAATAATGTCAAATGTATTGAGGACAAGGACTTGACTTGGAATGAGTTTGAGAGACTATTCAAGAAGAAGTACCTATCAGAGAGATACTTTGATGACAGGGCAAAAGAATTATATGAGCTAAAGATGGGATCAATGATATATGAGGAGTATACTAGCAAATTCTTGGATCTACTAAGGTATGTGCCTTATCTCAAGGAGGAGAAGGTCAATATTCATAGATTCACTAGTGGGTTGCCAATTGCATTCAGAGATAGGATTAAGTTCGATGAGCCTTGATCATTGGAGGAGCTCATCTGAAAGCTAAAGAATTGTTATGAGTAATCGAAGAGCAGTTCTAAGACTAAGATGGACCGGAAAGGTAATGCAAGGAACCAAGGAAAATGAGACAAGAAGCAAGAAAGACCTCAAGGTACATGTAATAAAGAGAATGCAGCACCATCTAAGAATTTCAATACATCTGAGAGTGGAGAGGGACTTCAATATGATGAGAAGAATAAGGAGCCCATGCGGTGTTGGAAGTATGGAGGAGAGCATCGTAGGAGATATTTTCCATAGTATCAGGGTTGTAGATCACAAATCTACAGTGCTCGAGAGCCACAAACAGTGGGATATGTTGGGCAGAGTATTCCTGGGATCTATGCAATGCTGGATAATAGATAGATAGACCATAAAGAATATATCATTGAGATGGATGGTAAGATTTGTGATTAAGTTTTTTCTATTTTTATTGACCATGGATCTAATTATATTTATGTTAATCCTGACCTTGTGGATAAGTGTGGTTTGAATAAATAAGTGCATGTGTAGTCTTGGTTAGTGTAGTTGGCTATAGGTACCAAGAAGAGAGTTCATCATTGGCAAAGAACTTGTACATTTGATTTGAATGGTATGCCTACCTCAACACATTTGAATGTATTATCATTGGGATCATTTAGTATGTTGTTGGGAATGGATTCATTGTACCTTCATAGAACCAAGGTGGATTGTTATGACAAAGCCATTGAGTTCTTGGATGACAATGGGGAACAAAGAGTCTTGTGGGGTAAGAAGAAAGAAACATCATTTATAATGATGAAAACTATGTAGGTGAAGCGTTGTTGCAGGAAAGGGTGTGTATTATTTGCAGTGCACATTTCTAGTGATAAAGGTAAGGAAGTTCAGGATGCAAATGTTTTGAGAAGGTAGCCATTTCTACAGTTGTTTCAGGATGTAATTCCTTAAGATATTTCATAATTTCCACTCATAGGGGAGTAGACCTTTTTATTGAGTTGGTGTGAGGGGTAGCTCCAGCATCAAAGGCACCATACATGATGAGTACACCTAAGTTGGTAGATTTAAAGATGTAGTTGAAGGAAATGTTGGATAAGGGATAAATTAGGTCAAGTGTATTTCCATAGGGCACACTAGTATTGTTTGTGAAGAAGAATGATGGTATTATAGGGCATTGCATCAATTCTAGGTAGTTAAATAAAGTGACCATCAAGAACAGGTATTTGTTACCGAGGATTGATGACTTGTTCGATCTGTTGAAGGGAGCAACATTGTTCTCAAATATTGATCTCAGATCCATATATCATCAGGTACACATTAAAGTAGAGGACATCTACAAGACAACTTTCCGAACCAGGTATGGTCATTATAAGTTTGTTGTAGTTCCATTTGGTTTAACCAATCCTCCAACTAATTTTATGTGATTGATGAATAGTGTGTTGCATCCATATTTCGATGAGTTTTTTATTGTATTCATTGATGATATATTGGTATATTTAGAAAATGAAGAAGAGCATGTCAAGCATTTAGCAGTAGTGTTGATATTGTTGAGAGAGCATCAGTTGTATGCTAAGCTCAGCAAGTGCAGTTTCTTTCAGAATTAGGTACACACTTTGGGACATGTGGTTTCCAAAGATGGAATAGCAGTACACCCAGAAAAGGTAAGAGCCATCATGGAATGGGCAGCTCCCAGGAACGTGGATGGGGGGAGATCTCTCATGCAGTTAGTAGGTTATTACAGGAGGTTCATCAAGAAATTCTCACATATTCCTCATCTTATCACATCATTCTAGAGGAAAGGTAATAATTTTGAAGGGGCAGAGAAGTGTGAGGCCAATTTTAAGCATCTCAAGCTCTTTTCCACACATACACCAGTGTTAAAGATTGTAGATCCAGACAAAGAGTTTGTAGTATGTACATTTGATTGCAAGAGAGGACTTGGTGGAGTCCTTATGCAGGATGGACACGAGGTATGTTATGAGTAACAAAAACTTAATGAGCATGGGTAGAACTACCCAACACATGATCTTGAGTTGGGGGGATCATACATGAATTGAAAATGTGGAGGAACTATCTTCTTGGCAAGAGGTTTGTATTGATAAGTGATCACAATGGTTTGTGGTATCTATTTGACCAACTGAATCTGAATTGCAGGCAAGCTTGGTGGTTGGCCACGATCAATGAATTTGACTTTGAGATCAAGTATATTAAAGGTAAAGAGAATAGGTTGGTAGATGTTCTTAGAAGGTGGATACAAGTAAATCACATAAGAACTATGAGCTCCTATGGGATAGATTTACACGATAGGATGAGCTCCTATGGGACAAAATTCTATGAGCTAAAGATGGAAAATTAATTAATATTATTGACCTTAAAAATATAATTGGAAATTAAATATAAAAATAGAAATATAACTGAAAAATATTTATGATAATTGTAATTAAAAATAATAATAGTTGAAAATAAGAAAAAACAAAAATTCTAAAATTAATAATATTTGTCTTTTTATTTCATTTATTTTGGTTAGGTCTGCTAGTTGGCTATTTTCCTTCTTCCCATCTTTCCTTCTATATTTATCTCATCCTTTATCTTCTCCTCCTTGCAAGTTTTTCCTGATGATAAGTCATGGTATTAACTTAAAAAGTTGAAACTTAAAAATGAATATTGTGGATGCTCCAAGATCTCAAAATCACAATCCTCACCACAGAAATCCACAAACTCTAAAGGATGTCAAGTATATGGCGATTCTGCATAGGTTGCAATAGAGTACAAGTATAGGTGTAGGTACAAGTAGTGGTAGTGGTACTAGTATAGGTACAAGTAGTGGTAGAGGTACATGTATAGTTAGTGGTACAAATATAGGTACTAGTAGTGGTATAGGTACAGGTATAGATGCAGGTGCACATGATGTGGATTATTGTCTCATGAAAAATGGATTGGTTAGTTTTAGGGACATGACATATGTCTCAGATAACAATGAGATCAAGAAGGTGATATTAAAGGAGTTGCATGTGAAACCATATTCCGTTCACATAGGTTATTAGAACATGCTGACAACAATTAAGAAATTATATTACTCGCTGAATTTAAAGAGAGGCATAGTAGAGTTTGTGGCTAGGTGCTTGGATTTTCAGCAGGTGAAGGCAGAGTGTAAGCATCCAAGTGGAGTGCTATAGAAGATTCCAATTCCAAAGTGGAAATGGGAAGTCATTTCCATGGACTTTATGACAGGTTTTCCGAGGACAATGAGGCAACATGAATCCATCATGGTAGTGGTGGAGAGTTTGACAAAGGTAGCACACTTCATTCTAATGAAATCTACATTCTGAGCGAGTGACGTGGCACAACTCTTCATTAGGGACATGGTTAGATTTCCTGGATTTTTGAAGACGATTGTGTTAGACAAGGATGCGAAGTTCACTTCTAGGTTTTGGAAGGAGTTATTTGCATGTTTTGGCATAAGGTTGGCCTTCATTACAACTTATCATCTGCAGACAGATGGACATATATTGGAGGACATGTTGAGGATGTATGTGATGCATCAGTAGTGGAAGTGGGAAGAGTACCTTCCACTGGTATAGTTCTCTTATAACAATGGGTATCAGGAATCCTTGAGGATGAGTCTGTTTGAGGCATTGTGTGGGGTAGTTGTAATATTCCCATCAATTGGAGCGATCCAGTTAATAGGGCATTGATTGGACCAGCCATGGAGTGTGAAATGTAGGTAATCAAAAAGAATTTGAGAGCAAAACAGGATAGGTAGAAGATCTTGGCAGATCAGAATAGCTTGTTTAAGGAATTCTAGGTTGGGGAAGAGGTGTACTTGCGCATCAAACCGAAGAAGAGCACTTTGTGGATTGGATCATGTGCCAAGCTGACACCCCAGTTTTGTGGACCTTTCACGATTATTGACAGGATTTGGCTAGTAGCCTATCAACTTGCACTACCTCTGATAGTGAAATTCCATGATGTTTTCCATGGGTTATTTCTTAAGAAGTATGTTAAATATGTTGATAATGTGATTGAATGGTCTGTATTGCAGGTGGAGCTAGAAGGCGAATTCTAGTAGAAATCGCACCATATTTTGCAGAGAAATATGGTCATTCTCTAGAACTAAGAAATCATGCAATTTAAAGTACAATGGAATCACTTTGGACTCAATGAAGTGAGATGGGAGATAGCAGATCAGATGTGAGCTATGTATCCTTCCTTATTTGCTAGTTAAGGGGATGTTTTGGTATATGTCTTTGGTATATGTTTTGGTACATGTTTTGGTGATGATTGTATATATATATATATATATATATATATATATATATATATTATATATGGATGTAAATACCTCCATGAGCTATGTTATAAAGATCCAATAAGCGGTATGGGTGTCATGTCATTATGATGTTATACTTGTTCTATTGTCGTGGTGGTTTTCTTCTCAGTAGGATAATCATTGTAAATACTACAATGGGGTAAGTTATAAATCTCCATGGGAAGTATGTTTTTGTAACAACAACCTTGTTGGTTGTAGGTGTTGTTTAACACTCAGGACAGTGTTCCCCCAATGGGGAGGGTTCTGTAATAGCCCTCATGAATATTCCATATAACAAAAGTTGATAAAAGAAAAATAATAGCCATGGTTATTGGGACACGTATTCCAAGTTGAATGTTAGGAAAACATAGAGTAATGGGGATCACTGGTGATGTATCCATAGTTAAAGAAATTTGGAAAGTGAACAGAAAAGGATTTGGAAAGGAAAAATGGGATTTTGGCACATTTATTTATGAAAATAATGGAAATTAGGAGAAAGGGGAGGTGAAAGGTCACAGGCTACATGTGAGGAGGAAAATTAAGGAAAATAATGGAAAATGAAGAAAACAAAGCCCTAATTAATAAAAAGGCTTCTGAGGATCAGTTCATGAACTTTTGTCAGGTAAGTTTTGGAGCTCTCTCTATATTATCTCTCTCTCTCATACTCTTGGACACTTAGATTTTTCTTGGAGTTCTCTTGGAGGGTGTGGCATAATTGGATTGTTGGAGCAAGAAGGCAAAGGAAGAGAACTGAGTTGATTTGGATTACAAGTACCAAGTTGCATGTATGTCTTTCTCCCTAGTTTTGGTATGCATGGCATATGCATGTGCTTTATTGGTCATAATCTATCATTGGCATGGACATTTACCTAGATTGACATTGGACTTGCCTAGCCTTTCCATTTCCTTGATAGCCATGGTGTTGTGGGCTTATTTATTTGTGTTTCTGATTGGTTCTCATGTTTCCTTTAACTTGGGTTGAGTTACTGGTTCTTGGAGCCTTGGTTGGACAAACACTATGGAGCAATATAACAACTTCGTTTGACTTATTAATCCTAGAGCCTTGGTTGGAAAAATGATCTGGAGCCCTTGGTGGGATAAGTTATTAGTCCTGGAGCCATGGTTGGAAAAACAATATGAAGCCTTGTATCACATGTGGGTTGAGTTACTAGTCTTAGAAGCCTTGGTTGGAACAAACACTTTGTAGCCCTAGAAGTCTTGGATGGACACCAATCTAGTGATGGTTTTGGGATGTCCAACCATGAGGTGGAATCAATGTTTGAACGATTAAGGTGGTTTAGCCTCTGGAAACCTTGGATGGTTTTCATTGATGTGTTTTATGAGATCCCACATTCATCCTTAGAATATGGCGTAGGGGTGACTGGTTGAAGAGAGATTTGGCTCAACCATGTCTACGGTCTAGTGGTTTTTGGAAGTCCCAAGACTTGTTGGTCTTTGCATCATTAATATTAGGTTATTTCTCCTTGTTATATCATGTGTAAATGTACTAGTTTATATGTGGATTTGATGGTTGAGGTATCCTTGATATTTATGTTTTTATTATGTTGGTTATAAGAATATTTTATGACAATGATTATGTATGGATCTCCTCATGTCCTAATTTGTAAATGAATGGACAATGTATCTATGACCTAATGGATGAAATTGTATGTAATGTGTTTAGGAATCAATGCTTCTTAGTGATTCTTAGATAATTATGAGACTTCTATGCTCAGTTATTTTGATAAGACCTGTAGCTTTCATATTTGTTGGTCTGGCATGTAATTGGATACAAAGGCAACCAGTTGAGAAAGGATAAATTATATGCTAATCGACCAATTTGATCATAATACCTGAGATTATCGTTGTGATTTAGAAGCATTAATTGGAAATTTATTTTTCCATAGGCTCCACGGTCTTCAAATTGGCTGTTTTGAATATCAAGTTCTAATTTCTGAATGGTTGGAGCAATCCTACATGGCTAGCTCCTATGTAAATAATATTTTTCATATCTTTTAATGTTGGAAAAACCTAGGAGCACAAATGAATGTGTATTCGCATGCAGCTTGCAAGGTTTGTATAATTGACATTTCAAACAACAAGGTAAAGTTAGAAACGTGACCAAAGCAGTTGGTATGTCACATAATTTTAGTAATAAGAAAGACATTTAGTTAGTTGTTCAAGTTTTCAATTTCTTATCTTTTCTATTTCACATTATTTTATATTTCTTTAATTGTTCGTATCTTTGTGGTTTCAAGTTGCGAATGACAGTGGTTGCATTGGAAATAGCATTATACTTAGACCTAACCTTCTATATGATTAGGTTAGGAGTAGCCTTAGTTGCATTTAGTTTCCCTTGCATTGAATTCCCCCTCCATATTGCTCTCCATCGTGTCGATACTTTTTTTTGTTTTGTTATTGTATATTCTACATGTTTTTGTTATGTTCTATGTCCATTCATTTGTTCTTCGGTTTTGTTTTCTTTTCATCTCATGTATGTTCCTTTTTATTCTTTCAATAAGAATTTGAATGAAAGATGTTCGTTTGGCTCAAAAGACAATGTGACAGAACTTGAAAATGGAAATTATGTTGACGAACAATGCTTGGTTAATCTGTTACCTCTTCTCTATCTTGGGTTTACATATCTTTGAAGTAAATGATGTATGAATAGAAAATATGATCCACTCAAATGGAAAGCCTTTGGTCCAACTATAAATCCCATATCTATTATAGGATCCTATTTCCTCAACTCGGTATTATAAGTAAATAGTTTTTTTCTTGTTGATCGAGACTAGTAGATAAAGGAGAAGGCAAAAATCTAAAGCGAGCAAAACAATATCACAGGTCTATAAATAATTCTCTATTGGGGCACCCTACTCTACTCTCAATAAGTGAGGATCCCTCTTCTGCATATTGAAAATAATAAATGTTGAAGCACAATCCTATCAAATCAATAAATAAAGGGGGAAAGAAGAGAAAGGCTTCCTTTGTAGGGAGGCAAACCAAGTGACTTTGTTGAGGTATTGTCTAGGCTCGACGGAAGTTAAACAATGCTTGTGCTCCTATAGTGACTCAGTTGGTGAATTTTCTAGGCTTGCTCGCAACTGAGAAACACTAGATATGAAACTCATACTCTGAATATATTAAAATCACCACACATATTAACCTTTCCTAGATTGAAACAATTGTGATTCGACAAGTCTTGATATGCATTTAATGTTAGAAAGTGTAACAAGAAAGGCTCAATTTGAGTAAATCAAATTTACAGATCAGAAGGACAACTCAGAGGCAGTTAGCTAGTGTCACATGACTGTTTTCACTCAATTATATTAAGAAATTCAAGTTAGTGGGCTTGGAGTTTAGTCATGGATGTGTTGATTGCTAAACTCTAGAAATCTAGTTTAATTACTTTCAGTTGTACTCAGTTAACTAACCTCTAACAATTAATAGAGTTATCCTAAGGTCATTTGTGCAGTGAGACAATAGTCTAACTCATAGATATGTCAGTTAATTTATCAACTGGCCCAAAAGATATCATGCATGCATGGACTTCAAATTGCTCAACTAGAGTGGAGGAGAAAAATGCTAGTGTAACATGACTTGTATACTAGTTGAGTGTATAGTCATTGCATGCCGTTAGGAGATCATTTCCTTAGGAATTGCGCAAGAAAATAGGGACTTCCCTATTGTATAGGAACTTGAATTAGTTCATATTTGCACAAGGATATAGTAGGTTGGTGGAGGCATAAAATATATTAAGTGTTGGCAAGAAGTTCTCATTCAGTACAGAGAACAGTTTATCTTTGCAGGTGGTGCTCAAAGATGGAGCATGCAATTGTAATAGTTTCTCTATTCAATTTATTAATGCAAAGAGTCTTGAGGTGATTTTCCCACTTGAGTTCCCATAGAAATCATTGTGTACTTGTGGTTTTGCTTGTCGCATGTCTATCCATGTTTTTCTAAACTATGATTTCCATTCCGCATATTATTAGAGTAGAATTTGTGTCTCTTGATTTTAGTTCGATTTCTTGAGTAGTTATAATTTCTATCAAAATTATACAATTGGTATTATAGCCATAAAATCACATTATAACCAGTGTTTCAATTTTGTCCCTCAGGAATTTCGAATTTACAGCTTCAGTGTAGAAATTTTCTTCATATTTGAGAGAATTCCTGTCAAAAGACTAAGATTGGAGTATGCTCTGGAGGGAAGTTCAAAATTTTCAGCTTGGAATAGATTTAGGATCATCACAAGTGCCCTAGGAGAAACATTCTAGAGTAGCCAAAATCTTGACAAGTTTGCAGTTCTTCAACTCCTTATGTACAATGATCATTGAAGAACTAATGAGCTATTAGGAGGCAGAGTTATGGAGCCCTAGTTCAGGGTAGATCTAGAAGACCCTATGTGCAAACTTCTTAATGGAGATATAAGGCTGCTAGTGGGAATATTGATTAACCATTGTTTAGTGGCACAAAAAGGAGTTGTGATAATTGATATTGGAAGATTAAGGAGGAGAAATATTTTCCACAAGGAGATGGAGACTCAGAGGGAGTAGCCCTATGGAAGCTAGTACTTCAAGATCTAGGGAGATCAACCTAATTATTGTAGTAGTTGTAGTAGCAATGTAGAATAAGCAATATAGAAGTGCTTACAACAATATGAGTATATCAGAGTTGTAATTTAATGCACATATACCTCCAAGAGTGATGTGGGGCGATGTAGATCCTTAGCCCTAGAGTTGCAAAATTGGGGAAGATCCATAAGGGAGTAGTGGAAATTGTAGTATACTTTCCTAATGGATCATTACATTACTACAAGGGCCCACAATATTCAATTATAGAAGGATTAGTGTCAATATTTGTAGACATATTGGGAGGTGAATAGAGCAGTGTTGATAGAATTGTAGGCGGTTTAATGCAAAGTCAACATGAGTGCAATTTTCCTAGTAGACAGTTCCAAAGACACAATTGATTCAATGTGCTTTTCTTCAGATGCTTCTCAATTGTAATTGTTGCAGTAATAACAACAAAAATGAGAATTAGTTCTACAGTACATTCCATAGGTGTTGGATAAGGGTGGTGAAAAATCCCTTTCTTACTAAGAGGGAGTGTTAGAAACTGTAGCAAGAAAGGCTCAATTTGACTTTAGCCTTAGTCAAATTGAGTAAATCAAAGTTCCAAATTACAAGACAACTTGGAGGCAGTTAACTAGTGTGACATGGCTATTTTCACTCAGTTAGATCAAAAAAATTAGTTACTTAGCTTGGATTTCAGTCATGCATGTGTTGATTACTAAATTTTAGCAACGTAGCTCAATTATTTTTATCTATACTGAATTAGCTGACGCCTTCTAATTAATAGAGTCAGCTAAAGGTCATTTGTCCAGTGTGGCAACAACCTAATTCAGACATCTATCAGTTAACTAATAAATCAACCCAAAATTTCTCATGGATGCATGGAATTTGAATTGCTCAGCTCGAGTGGAAGAGACAAGTTCTAGTGTAGTACAAGTTGTATAATAGTTGAGTGTACAGTTTTTGCATGTAGTGAGGAGATCACTTTCTTGGGAATTGTGCAAGGAAATAGGGTCTTCCCTATTGTTCAGGAGCTCGAATTAGTTCATATTTATGCAAGGAAATAGGAGGATGGAGGAGGCCTAAAATGGCTAAGTTTTGGCCAGAATTTCTCATTCAATAGGGCGGACAATTTTACCTTTGTAGGTGGTGCTGAGAGCTGGAACATGCAATTGTAATAGTTTCTCTATTCAATTTATTGATCCAAAGAGGCTTGAGAGATTTTTCCCAGTCAGGTTTCCCTAAAATTCACTATGTACTTTTTGTTTTGATTGTTTCATGTCTATGCATGTTGTTCTAAACTATGATTTCCACTCCACAAATTAGTAGAGTAAAATTTGTGTCTCCTAATTTCAATTCGATTTCTTGAGCAATTGACATTTCTATCAAATTTCTACATTGAATTGAGAGGTAATAGAGGATACTATATATCTAAATTGGTTAACTATGGATGCTAAGTTAATTAGAAGGATAAACCAATACCTCCTCAAATACTAAGACCTTGCACTTAGATAATTAAACCTAAACATAGAAGCTAGAGTTCTACTGGTGTGTCACCAAGTGTTGACACTGCGATCAACACCCTCCAAAATTTCCCTTACACTTGAATTTTGTAGCCTACTGAGGATCTTATAGTCTATCACCTTATGGTTACTCCATGGTAATTTGATGGTTTTAAAAGCATTTAAGTCTTCTTCCTAGTTCCAAACTCTTAAGTCACTTGCGCACACATGCTCAGCCTCTGATGGGTTCATCATAACACACTTATTTTATCTAAGCTTTAACAAGCATAACATCGCTCATATAGAGAGTGATTTCTCAATGATCAAATCATTTTGATATTCAGTGCACACATTCATTGACAGTCTACCACACTTTGATTGCATTTTTACTTTTATTATCATGATTTTTCTCATCTTTCGCTTTCATGCACCTTTTCTTTCACAAGTGTTTCTTCCATGTTTACTAATGTTGCTTTTTCTCACATTCACTTTAATAAGTGTCATTTTCAAGTTAGTGTTTCTCTAGCATGTGTTTATTTCAAATGCATTCACAATTTTCAAGTGTCTTATAATGTTTTCCTGAGGTCGCAGGGGTTGCTTTTATGATTTTCACTCCTCCATATGTCACACCTTTGCACATAACCAAATATATTTCTAGCAAACCCTTCTACGCTACATGGTCATTCATATCATTGGAATATGTGCTAGACAAATTATTATATCTAAGCACACCTTTTGGTCATAGTTTTGACTCATCTCGTAGCCTGTGCTCTAAGTGTTACAATGTGTTGTTTCAATTGGTGCACTTATAAATAGGTCTCGCTTTGTTGTTGTTTTCAAGGGGTGACTATTTCTCATGAGTCCTATGCATTATGTTTTCTTATATTGATGACATTTATGTGTGTGGTCCATGTTTGAGTCATGTGAGAATGCATTTCTTTCTCCTACTCTTCTAGTTCCACACTTAGCCATTTTGAGAGCTATTCTTAACCCTTTAGTCCAGTGTAAGTTCTAAAGGCATTAACCATCTTACTAGGTGATGAGTGTAACTTATTCATGAGCCTAATTGACCTACCTTCCTCCCATTCTTGTGAAATAAGTATTTTCTAAGGTATCCTCCCTCTCACAATGCACTGGTACTTCCAAGAGGATAAGTAAGCTAGCCTTTTGTTGTGTTCCTCAGTGAAAACTGCATTACAAATGAAATGGTAACCACTGTTGCAGATAATTTCACCCTCCAAAGCCTGAATGAACTTTCAAATAATAAATTGAACTTTGAAACAATGAAGTGAACTTTGAAATAATGAAGCACACTTCGAAACAATGAAGTGCACTTCAAACGCCCAGTAAAAAATCACACTTCAAAACAACAACGATTCTTTTAGCGCACTTCGAAATAATGAAGGATCCTCTGAGTCTTAAAAAGTGGATGGTGAAATCTTGAAGCATGAAGCCTTTCAGCATATGGCACACTCCCAAATCCTAAATATTTCTTATAACATGGTGCAATCATGAAGAAATAAGCCTTCCATTAGAGTGCTGGCAAACTCCTAAAGCACGAAGCCTTCATCCTTCCCTTTAAGCGCATGGTGCACTCTTGAAACCTGAAGTCTTTGAGAGCTTAGTGGACTCTCGAAGCATGAATATTCGTCATTCTCTTCAATAGTGCATGGTGCAATCATGGACCTAAAATCCTTCATTTGAGCACACTCCTTCGGCTCGAAGAATTGCGCCCTCCTAGTTTCTCTTGAGCGCATAAGCGCACTGCGAATACTCAAAGACTAACCCCTTTATCCCTTTGGTTTGTGCCTTTGTACCCTCCTTGTTTCTCTTAAACACATGAGTGCACTTGGAAGGCTTGAATCCTGACCCCTTCATTCCTCAATGTGCACCATTACACCCTTCTTAGCTTCCTTGAGTGCATATTGAACCAACGACCGATTCTCCTTCATGCTTTAGAGCTATGCCCTACACCATTTATTTCTCTCTCTCTTCATTGAGAGCAAAAGTGCACATTGAAGGCCTCTTGTGAGCTTCAATCAGTTTGACTATGCCCTCCTAATTAAGCCTTCTTCCTTTAACCCTGTTAGAGGCATATCATGAGCAGATGATTCCATGAGCTAGGCAGTGATAAAATAGATGTTTTTAGGCTGATTTTTCCTTGTCATGAATGATTTTCATTAGCGAGGAATACCTTCGTAGCATGAAAACGTGATGCTCAAGAGAATATAGCAAGGCGAAGACATAAAGAAACGCCTACATTGAAGAATAACAAAGGAAAGCTATCATGGAGACATGAAGTAGATCATGGACCAACAAAAAAAGAAGACATTGCATGATGACTCATGAGATTTTGACATTAATAAAAAATCCGATGGATGGTGAAAATGAAGAAAAAGTATGATCCCTCATGTAGATGAAGCATAAATGAGATCTATAATCTATAATGCAAGACGAAGTAGCAAGGAAGAAAGTTTAGCATTGCCATCTCATCATGAATTCCATGTCATCATTGTCAAGTTGTAATTTGTATAAGTGTCATCATAATGGTAAATATGTGTCCATGTGTCATGCCACATCATCATGTGGAATTTAATGATGTATTCTTAAGTAAAGAATAAAATGTAATTTGTGGAAGTCCAAGAGTCATATGTGGAATATGAAAAGTCATTTAGTGATATATGGAAAAAATATCTTGAGGATAAGTACAAAAGTCATTAGAATTTGAAGAGTTGTTTAAGAGTCCAAAGAACACATTAGAAGTCCAAGATTAATGAGGGTAATTCAAGAGTCATGTGGATATGAAAGGTCGTCGACCTTGTTATAAAAGAAACCTCAAAACTCAAGAAAGAGGCTTTTGAAGGCTTAAGCTTTGGATAGCTAGTCCTAGATTTTGTACTTGGCATATGTTGATGATACTTAGAATTTGTCAACAAAGGGGATCTCCCTTATATGAAGTCCCAATCAGACCTCACACTATTTGGTGTAGGAGTCTCATCTGGTATAAAGGATCAGTTGCCAAATCCTTAAAGATTTTCCTTGGCTATAGCTATAAGTACACGAGAGTGATGCAATGGTGTCTTCGAAAAGAAAGGAAGGTGTGCATGGTGAGTGTGAAGTTGTAACTACGTCAAATTTATTCTACTGCAAAGGGGAGAGAAAAGTGAGCCTCTAAGTGATAGGTAATAGTACCACCTAGGAAGGGACACGCATGAACCAGAAGACTCTATCTAACATCTAGTGGAATAGTCCACAAGGATGGGACAATAATAACAACCATTACATCACATTCTCAATAAGGTAAGCACTAAAATAACCGAAATAGTCAAACTATATTAGTACATGTGAAAGAAACATTAAGTAAAAACATCCAAATAATAGTCTTAAAAACATTCACAGTCCATGCATGAAGAACACATTTTCCTTAAAAGGCTTTTGTTATTAAGAAAAGTTCCAAGACACATGTTTACAATGTACATCACTAGCTCTAGTTGTGGGACATTGGAGCCACTCCTTGCTCCAAAAAGAGATCGTTGATCTCTCTAATTCCTTGCGTGAGGAGCCAAAGTGAAAAGTGTTATTCTCATCAAATGAGGGGGTATATATAACCAAGGGGTGATGCTTCTCCCTTGTGACAATTTGACTACCCTCATGATTGTTCAAATTCCTATGAATTTTCAACTTACATGAATCTTCATACTCATGTGTGTCCTTTGGACTTCCACTTCACAACAAATTTGGATACAATACGCATGGTCCACAATAATAATGTGGCATATGACTACTCATGACATGACATGACATGAAACTTCTGACATGGACTGCTTGATGATGTTACAATGCCAGGTCACTATTGTTGTTGAGTGCTAGATGTCTTCTTGGATATGCTTTCTCTTCTCCTCCATATGGCCTAGTAATGTGGAGTCTACAATGATCTTAAGTATTGGATGGTAGTTGTAAACTTGAGTCCCTTTGATTCCCCTTGATAGATCAATTTGTGATTTTAGTTGTAAGAGAGCCTTTAGGTATTATTCCCCCCTCCTTCTCCCTCTTTATCTCACAATGAATTAATAGTGTACCTATTCTTGCAATTCACTCATGACGGGACGACATCAATCCCAAAACCCCCTAGTCTAAGATGATGCATTATTATACATGAACTAAGTCAGGATAGGTCACATGATGGGAGAAAGGGATATGTGATTATGCATTTTAGAGTTACATTAGAGAGGGGGATACCTTAATCACTGGGACTGAAAAGTGCGCAGCTCAGGCTAGACAGAGGGAAATTTTTGCACTGTCCTCACTGAGGGAAAAGATTGTGTAATGCCGAGTGAGGGAAAAATTTTCAAAGTGCCCACTGAGGGAAAAAATTTCATAGTTCCTATTGAGGGAAAGTTTTACATAGTGCCCACTGAGGGAAAAATTTGTGCAGCATCCATTGAGGGAAATATTTTTCATAGTGGCCACTGAGGGAAAAAATTGCGTAGTGGCCACTGAGGGAAAATATTGAACAGTTCAAGAAGGCAGTGGAGTCTATGGGATAGGGCCCTAGGAGGAAAAACTATGCAGTTTTAGGAACTAAGGGGGACTGGGTAGTAGAGAGGCCTAAAGGGAAGATCTTCGCAGTTTCTAAAGGTGGTCAGCTTCGGTAGAGGGAAGGGCACTAGAGGAAGCATCTGCGTGGGTTTGGAGGCCAAGGGAGGCTGGGTTATTTGTGCATTGCATAGTTCCAGTAGGAAAGGGAAAATATCGAGGGTTGAAGGTACGAAGTGCGCAGTTCAATGCAAACTGGGAGGCACAACTCCGCAATTCTGGAGGTCAAGGGAGGTTGTTTGACTCTGGAATTCCACAGAACAACAACCCTGAACGAGAGTGACTATGCATTGTGTAGTTCTAGGCATCTTAGTCACATCTAAGAGGGTTGATATTATGCATTACACAACTCACTTAGGGCTCAGTGAAGCTAAGTTTCTAGGTTGGGAATATTTTTTGAAAATAGCTAAGTGCGGGAAGGGAGATGAACTTGTGATGAACTTGAAATGTGATCACACACTTAGCATAATTTAATTACATGACAATAGAGATCATCAAAAAAAAAAATCAAAGCATGTGACTCGCTCATGAAAACATGCGACAAGTGTGACACTTAAGATAGACTTTGGGACGACCGTGATGACACTTGTGCAAAAATGCTTAATACTTTGTGTATGGATGTGACAGATGTTTACATGAATAGAACAACTCATATACACAAAGATTGGCCTTCAAAACCACCAGAAAAAGGCTCATAAACATTATACAAGAGACAAACATGCTAGAAGATGATAGTTAATCCAACAAGCAAAAGGGGCAAAAGAGCTTCAAGGAAGCTCATGGAATGAGCTTGAATTTTTGCAACAATCAAGGAAAAGAAAAAGGAAAGCTCTTAAATTTTAGTGCAAACCAAAATTTTGGAGGGTGTTACAGCATATACAACACTTGGCGACACACTGGTTGAACTCCAACTTCTCTGCATTGTTTAGCTTCTTTTGTGTAAGGCCTTGGTTCCTCGGGGAGAATTGAATCATCGTGCAGATCACTTTGGTCTTCCCACTTACCCCATGGGTAGACATGGTCCCCTTTCTACCTTCCTTGTTGAACACAACCTAAGATTAAGCATAATCACAATGTTTCGAGTTGGGAAGGGTAGTTTAACATGCAAGATTAAGATTTTCAAAGTATATTTTTTCATCTATGGTGTTTCTCCACTACCAATAGGCCTAGACAGTAACCTAGTGGAGTCACGCAAGAACACAAGCATTTATCCACTGCTAGCGAGCCTAGACAGTACCCCGATGGAGTTGCTTGATTCACCTCTCCGCACAGGAAGCCTTTCTCTTCTTTCACCTTTATTTATTTATTTAAAGAGAATTTTGCATCGAAACTTATTTATTTTGGGGAGGAGAGAATCCAAACTTATTGAGAGAATAAGAGGTTGTTCCTTTAGAGAAGCATATAGACAACTCTTATTTAGGTTTTTTCATTTATATTTTTCCCCTTCTATGTTTCTACGAATTGGATAAGTTGGAGAACATCAGCAGAAAAACTGATTCAAGGCATGAGGTTCCCAAACTAGACATGGGTTCATGGTTAGACCAAAGCTCTCCTTACATGCAGATAATATTTTCTGTTGGAACTTCATCATCCAAAAGGTGTAACCAACACAAGGAAGATTGATAGAGGGCTAGCCAAATGATGAAGTGTCACAAGACTCTTTATAGTTCGATCATACACTTACTAAGAAGCCAAAACAGGTCCATGCATAACACTTATTTGCATGATGAATACACAAGAAGAAACTCAATCAAGAAAGAAAATGAGACAAAAATAAAGAAAACACACAATAAGAAAAAAAAAATGAGAAGATAAGAGAACAAAATGGCTAAAGAAAACATGATGTAGAACCAGAATAATAAAAATAGGACAAACTATAGGGAATGAGTGCAGAATGTGTGTAAGAAAGGAAAACTAGGATGTAACCAATCCTACTCCTAACTTAACAAGTAGAAGGTTGGGGTCACGTATATTGAAGTTTCCAGTGAAGCCACCATAGTCGTTCCCAACCTACATCCACAAATATATGAACAATTAAAATAGATAAAAAGTGTTGTGAAATAGAAGATATAAGAAGTTGAAAATCTTACACAAGAAAAGGAATGTATTTCCTGTGGGTAGAAAGGTGTGTCACACCCACTACTTTCATCTGATTCACATGCTTAACTTTTCGATGAATAGCATTTTTTAACAAAACTCATAAGCTTGTTGCAGATGTGTCTTAATCTACACTGAGCCCATTAGAAAGCGTTAGGAAAGATTGAAACTTGTTGTTTGCTACAAAGCTTGCCAGGTAAGATTTTTCCATCCATTCAATGATTGGATCATAAGATTCGTAATGGCCCTCTTGAAAAGCCCAAAATCTTGGAAAAGGTGAATTTTCAATTAGAGGAGTGGGACCACGATGGGAATATTGTAAGGGAAAATAGATATGATCATTCTCAGTAGTCATGCTGGGATAGTGATGACATGCCATAACCATAAGCGAAGGCTGAGGTGCCTTGTCTACTTGACAAAAATCGAAATAGAGAGATGTTGAAAAATGAATATCAAGGGGTGTGAAACAACTCGTGTTGATGGGAAGATGATAAGCTGAATGACACTCACTAAAGATAGAATAATGATAAGATGAGTTGATTAAAGCATCAAATTCCTAGTTTACGATAAATGAACAAAAATCAATTTGAAAAGTCTCGTAATGCTATGAACAATTGAACCAAGTTCCTTGCCATACAAATATGAAAAACCATTTTCCTACAACTGGTGATAAATTATACAAGAATCATAGTCATCAAAAATGTTAAAAAAGCACGTTAGTAGCACAAATACATGAGGCCAATTGGGACATGGTGAACAGAGAAGAACTCTATTCGCGAGAAAAATTGTGCATTCATTCTCACTCAAGAGGATTTTTGGTGTCATGAGAGGACAAAATTGCAACATGAAATTCACAAAAAGACCTAGGAGCTAACAATTAAGGGATACATTCGATAAGTTTGATTCCTTTAGGCAAATATAGTCCTTAGAATGATCATTCCTTTAGGAAAAAATAGTCCTTAGAATGACTCACAATTTCATGACTCTATGAGAGATGCACATTCCAAACCCGAGTTTGATATGAGAGATTTGCATGAAGATGAATGAAATATAATATATTCTCTAATTTAATCAAATGTAAAATCTTGAAAATTCGAAAGGTCACACCCAAAATACCAAACATGTTTCACAAGGAAATTTACATAAAGTGAAACCATGCAAAGGGACTGATT
This sequence comes from Pinus taeda, assembly GCA_000404065.3. Classification (NCBI taxonomy): domain Eukaryota; kingdom Viridiplantae; phylum Streptophyta; class Pinopsida; order Pinales; family Pinaceae; genus Pinus; species Pinus taeda. The sequence goes on along the minus strand of APFE031428878.1, from coordinate 93,509 downwards.
GTGCGAGAGAAACTAGATTCAACTTAGTTCAGGGGGATTAATAGAGTCACAAGATATTGACATAACCATGCATAGTAGTTGAAGTGCCTTGACTCCCTGGTAGGTCCTAGAGCTTCCCTGGATTGTAGAATCATATTTTCAAGCTTGGACCGGATCATGCATGGTTGTAGGATAAATTCTATTGGTTGTTTTATTAAGACCATTGCTCATCGGATAACAACCATCTTTGTCATATATTTTACTAGATTTTTGAACTTTAACAACCAGATAGATCAAGTCAAAAGACCCTTCTGATGGAAAATTCAAAGATAAATGAATCGGTGAGATCTCAAGAGGAATCTGATTTGAGGAGTTTTCCTCATGCAAGAGAAGAGATGATGAGGGGTGGGAAGGGTTCTCTATGATTTGACTATTTTCAACTTCATCATGGATAGCCTCGTTGCCTTGTGTCAATTGAGGGGATAAATCATCGAATGAAGAAACATAATAGCATGGAGTATTTCTCTCGCAACTAGATGCATTGCAAACATTAGGACATACGGAGTAGTTGGGTGAAGAGGAAGTTTCGATATGAACATCTTTGACTGAACAACAATCTAGATCTAAATTAAAATATTCATGAGAAACCTAAAGATCACGTGATGTGCCTGGCCATTCATCACGACATACAATAATAGATTCATCGTCATTAGAATTATTACTTCGCAAGGCTGGGGTTGATTGAAATAATTTATTGCATTCGATTTTCTCCCGAGATTAGAAGATTGAGAATCATTCAAGAGTGGAAAGTCATTATTTTGACATGGAAGATTTTGAAAAAGCAAGGAAATACTGAAAGCATCTTCAACTTTCTGCTCCTCCACCTACGTAATGTGAATTCTTTGTACCTAATCACAATTTGGGCCAACAACTTGTGAATCAAGAGAATGTGAAGAACTGGCTGGTGGATCAAATTGATAAAGTCAATCATGCTACAAAGAGTCGAGATATGTAGATGATAGAGCATAAAAGAAATTTGGATTAGCTTTGAGACTAGGGTTGTGAATGGTGACATTATCTTGTAGAATGGAGGAGTGAGTCTTCACTGCAGGCTTCATAAGCCATTAAGGAATTTCCTCCATTCAATCTGGATCAGACAAAGTGGGAAAAGAATGAGAATATGGACTGGAGATTTTATTTATAGATTTCCCAGTTTTACAACCACCATAAGGAGGCACCAGCATCGGGACTAGAAAGGGAGGAGGACAAATAATAAAAGGGGTAGTAAGTTTCTCCTCTGTAATTTGAGGTGTCTCATGATTTGTAAGAGTTGGGGCAGTGGAAAAACCATGGGGTTCAGGTTCACCATATGAAGAGACAAGAACCAAGTGCTCAAACTTTTGTTTCAAGAAATCCCCGTTCAGATGTTTTTCAATAATTTCGTAACAAAGGTGAAGGTATCGATTAGAAAAATACTTAACTGATTCATTTGGTTTCATTCTTAAAAGATTGATTTTTCCACAAACATCTTGGTAGTTATACTTATCGAAGGCTTTATGAGGCTTCTTAGCAAGTTGGTCGAGTGGATGGATATAGTGAATGGGCAATGTATGACACCGTCGATTAGCACAATCTTATAATGTGAGGTTAGTAATCTAGCCATTGCATCTTTGCAATGTATTTGGTTAGAAAGAGAAATATGAACAACTTGAAATATATGTTCACGAAAGGTTGATTCACCTTGACCATCAAAATTAAATTCGAACAGGTTATGAATAACTTCCATAGATCTTTAGAAAAAGATCTTGGGATTATGATTTGGGAAAGATCCATTTTAAATAAGAGATTCAAACTAGATTCAACAGGAAAAGCCTATCATTTGGCCCTCCTTCTAGTGCCATTTTGTTGAGGATGCTGGAAATCCATCAACGAAGTGTATCTCCCCAATATGAAGTCCCAATGAGACCTCACACTATTTGGTGTAGGAATCCCATCTAGTATAAAGGCTTGGTTGACAAATCCTTAAATATTTTCCTTGGCTCTAGCTGTCACCACAAGAGAGTGATGCAATGGTGTCTTCAAAAAGCAAGGGAGATCTGCCTGGTGAGTGTGTAGTTGCAACTATGTCAAGGTTCTTCTACTAAAAATGGGAGATAAAATTTAGCCTTTAAGTGAGAGGTAGTAGTACCCCCCAGGAGAGACACAAATGAACTAGAAGTCTCTATCTAACATCCAATAGAGTATCCCACAATGGATACGACAGTCGTTACAACCAACAAACAAAGAAAGATCTCTCTAGTATCCCGTGGAATAGTCCACAAGGATGGGACAAAAATAAAAACCATTACAACACATTATCAATAAGATGAAAACTAAAATAATTGAAATAGCTCAACTATCTTAGTACATGAGAAACAAAACATGAAATACAAACGTCAACATAATAGTATTACAAACATTCATAGTCCATGTACGAAGAACATGTTGGCCTTAAAAGGCTTCTATTATTAAGCAAAAGTTCCAAGACACATGTTTATAATGTACATCACTAGCTCTAGTAGTGGAACATTGGAGCCACTCCTTGCTCCTCAAAGAGCTAGCTGATCTCTCTAATTCCTTGTGGGAGGGGCCAAGGTTAAAAGTGATATGCTCATACAATGAGGAAGTATATATAACCAAGGGGTGTTGCTTCCCCCTTATGACTCTTTGTCTACCCTCATGATTGTTGAACTTCCTATGAATTTTAAACTTACATGACTCTTCATATTCATGTGTGTCCTTTCGACTTCCACTTTACAATACATTTGGATACAATACACATGGTCCACAATAGTGATGTGGCATATAACTACTCATGACACGACATACACTGATGAAATAATCTGCTTGATAATGTGGCAATGTTAGGTCATTGTTGCTGCTAAGTGCTAGATGTCTTCTTGGATATGCTTTGTCTTCTCCTCCGCATGGCTTGGTAATGTGAAGTATTCAATGATCTTAATTCTTTGATAGTAGTTGCAAATTTGTGTCCATTTTCTCCCTCTTGATAGATCGACTAATGGTTTAAGCTGTAAGAGATTATTTAGGAATGGTTCCCTCCTCTTGTTCCTTCCTTATCATCTCACCATGAATTGATAGTGTACATGTTCCGTCAAGTCATTCATGATGTGACAAAATCAATATAAAAACCCCCCAGTCTAATATGATGCATTATTATCCATGAACTAAGCCTGAGACAAGTCATATGCTAGGAGAAAGGGCTAAGTGACTATGTATTGCATAGCTCCAAAAGAAGGGGGAGACCTTGATCACTAATATTGTGTAGTGTGTAGCTCAAACCAAACTGAGGGAAATTTATGTGCAGTCCTAACTGAGGGAAAAAATTTCACACTCCCCACTAAGGGAAAATTTTGCACATTGCCCACTTAGTGAAAAATTTATATAGTACCCACTGAGGGAAAATTTTGTGCAATGCACACTGTGGGAGAAATTTGTGTAGTACCCAGTGAGATAAAATTTTGTGCAATGCCCACTGAGGGAAAAATTTTCTCAGTGGCCACTAAGGAAAAAATTTCCACAGTGGCCACTAACGGAAAAATTTGCATAGTGTCCACTGAAAGAAAAATTTGCATAGTTTCCACTGAGGGAAAGTATTGCGTAGTTCAAGCAGGTAGTGCAAGTTGTAGGATGAGACCCTGGGAGGAAAAACTGCACAGTTTCAGGAATCAATGGGGACTACGTAGCATAAAGGCATGAAGGGAAAATTTGCGCAATTTTTGAAGGCGGTGAGCTCTGACTGAGGGAAGGGCACTAGAGGGAGAATCTACATAGTTTTGGAGGCCAAGGGAAGCTGGGATCTCTATGCGTTATGCAATTCTAGCAGGCAAGGGAAAATATTGAGGGTTGAAGGTGCGAAGTGTGCAATTTAAGGAAAACTAGGAGGCACAATTGTGCAATTCTAGAGCTCAAGGGAGGATACTGGACTCTGGAATTGTGTAGAAGAACAACACTATAGGACAGTCACTCTGAACTGTGTAATTCCAGGCAGCAGGGTCACATCCAAGAGGGTTGCGACTACACAGTATATAGTTCAGTCAAGGCCCAGTGAAGTTAGGTTGCCGGGTCCAGAAGATTTTCTAAAAATGGCTAAGTGCATGAAGGGAGATGGACTCATGATGAAATTTAATTGTGATCAAAAACTTATCGTATTTTGATGACACAAGAACATAGATCATTAGAACAAAAAAACAAAGCATTCCCCTCTTCGTGACAAGTGCGATACTTAAGAAATACTTTGGGACGACCATGACAACACTTATACGACAATTCTCAAGACTTTGTGTATGGATGTGATGAATGTTTACATGGTTAGGAAAACTCATATACACAAAGAAGGACCTTGGAAACCATAAGAAAAAGGATCACAAACACTATACAATAGAGAAACATGCCAAAAGATGATAGTTAATCCAACAAGCAAAAGGGGCCAAAGAACTTCAAGAAAGATCAAGCAATGAGCTTGAGTGTTTTCAAAAATCAAGAAAAATACCAAGGAAGACTCGAAAATTTCAGTGTAAGGAAAAATTTTAGAGGGTGTTGCAGCAACTACAACAACATAGTAGAGAAAACTATTCTTTGGAGAAGAAATAAGTGACTTAATGTTCCACAATTGGAACTAGTGCCTCACCATTGTAATTGTGTACTTTAATCTTTCACCTTATTATAATTAAAGCTAGATGCACCAACACATTTTCATGCATGTATTGTGAATCTCTTATAACTATTGTTCAAATGTTTTCTATATATGTTTCATTCATATGTACTAGGAAATTAAATTATTTTAGTGGCATCAATACTTATCTTCTTGAAGGTGTACTATATGTGGTTTAATTATCGTTGTGCAAATGTAAACTATTTTTCTATATAATTAATGAAAATTTCTTTGCTCTTGTGTCTCTCTTAGGTGAGTACTATTACTCCCTTCTAGAGGCTCATTTTTTGTCTCCCCCCTTTCGAAGGTCTCCTTTTATACATTGCAATCAGTGTTTCAAAATGTCATCTTACTTGCTTGTTGAAGGTTTATGTATATAATCTCTTATGTTATCCGGTTAAAGAAAGAAGAAACTTTGTGTTATGGTGTCCCAACTAATAATCCAGATGTGAATCCTAGTCCACACGATGTGAGGTCTGATTGGGACTTCACATCAAGAATATCCTTTGTATGTTGGCAATAATTAGCACAACCAATAGGTTCAATTTTGAAATGATATATAAAAAATGGGAGGACAATGTATTGGAAAATTATCTTTTTAGGATGGAAGAAGCCTAAAGTTTATATTCTACCACACCTTCCATAATGGTATGACTGGAAGAATCTCAACATGAATGGAAAAATGACAATAGTACTAAACGAAAAATATAATGTATAGCGTAAGGAATGAACTCCATGGAACATTGGGAGTGGAATGGAGATATAATTTGGTACAAATGTAAAATATTTTCATTGCTTGAATCAAACATGAAGCAATAAATATTGAAGGAGTCCCATGAATCTTCCATGGAAGGACATGCAGGGTTAGTTAAGGATACTAAAGCATAGACAAATACTTTTTTAGGAAAGGAATGAATAAATATATTCAAACAATTGTAAGAGAATGCTAGGTTTGCAAAACAAAGAAACAAGAGACAACAAAATGTCCATGGTTTCTTTTTCCGTCACACATACCTAATCAAATATGGGAAGATGAATGAATGGAATTCATAACGAGTTACCAAAATAAAAAGGTAGGGATTCCATTCTTGTGGAATTCAAAATACATACATAGTAAGCCAAATTCTAGAAGTGTCCATGAAGGAAATTGATATAATTCATGGCTCTCCTAAGACAGATTCCAAAAACATAAAACTTTTGGAAAGACTTATGGAATAGACTAGAACAACATTGGTGATAAGTTCAACATCTCATCAACATATGGTCAAATAGAAATACTTATCAAATGATTATATCATTATCTACTTTTTTATTCTTTAGATACACAATCTCAATCGATGAAGTGGCTTCCTTTGGCAAAAAGTTGATATAATACTATATATCACACATCTACTACAATTGCCCCGTTTGTGGCCCTTTACTCTTTTCTTAATCCCAATACTTCATAATTTTCACAATATAAGTCCAAATTACAATTAATCAAGTCATATATGGCTTATACTAATGAAACTTTGATAATTCCTAAGGAATACTTTCAAATGGTGCAAACTAAGATGAAACAACAAGAAAATGAACATTGAAGTGAAATAAATTATTAGGTGGGTGATTGGTAGTTCTTAGACTACAACATTATAAGACATATGCACACAAGAAAAAGAAAAATGATAAATTAGTTCCAAACATTTATGGACCTGGCAAGATTTTTAGCTAAGTTTGACAATTGGTGTATGAGATAGATTTCCTTCTTCTCATACCCATAAGATTTTTTATGTATCTTTCCTATAAAATTTTTTGGTGTAGACTATTCTAGTCCAAATAGAAATTTCAAAATTATATGAATAAGGGAAGTTGATTCTTGAGTTAGAGAAAGTTATAGATTAGTGTTATCTATATCTTAAAAATATAACCATTATGGAGTACCTAATGTAGTGGAATAATGTGCATCTAGAAGAATCTACATGATCCGTAAACTTCCATGGATACTCTATTGGAAAATTTGCATTGCTTATCTCACTAATGGCAGTAAGTGTGTTGGTATTGATGTCAACATTCATGCGCGGAGATCAAGTTGGGAAGATGGAATTGCCTGAGAGTTAGCAACTGTGTTGGCATTGGTGTCAACCAAATCAGCATGGATGTATGTGCTAACATGATGTTAGGAAAGAAAACATTGATTTCCACTAGGATAGTTGTGATGGCCGCAGATACTAGCATTAATGTGCTTGATGTTTCAAGCTCAAGGGGAGTCCTATGGTTGTTGTAGTCTCTGGTAGAGAACCACCATAGTAGTAGGCCTATTGGAGAAGCCATAAAATGATGACTATGGTGGTTGGGAGTCCCATGCTTTAGAAGATATTCTACCTCAAGTGATCAACTCAGATACTGCTAGCATGATGTAAGTGCTCAGAAAGAGCTTTCCAATGGTATGTGGATGTCAATAAATGCATCTTTGGATCAAAAGTTATTGATAGCCGAAGTAAGGACCATGAAGTCCTTAGGAGCATGCCTAATTTTGGAACCAAGGAAGTAGGCAAATTTTAGAATTTTCAAACATGGAAGCATGTTGATTTCAAATTATTAGAACATGGAAGTAGGAAAAATTTAAGAGACTTAGTAAATCAGAAGCAGGGCAAATTTCGGGCCCTGAATTTTAGAACTACAGGACCTCAAAGAGTCGAAGGCTCAGGACATCAAAAGGGTTGAATATCAGAGTAGGATGGATATGAGGAGGCTACAACATTGGAACCCCTTAGAATTTTGTATCTTCAGAATTTCAGAGGTCAGAGTCTCGAGACGTTAGAAGGTTGGAATATTGGTACCCCTCAAAACTTTGGGACCTCAAAAGATAGGAATATCAGAGCCTAGAAATTTTGGTATTTCAAAGATCAAAATTTCGTAACTCCTTGTTAATTGATTATTTTGAAAGCATCAAGGGCTGTGGGGAGAAAAATTTACAAATTAATTTAGTTGCAAAAAAGGGGAGTTAGGGACCCTTTCTTTCTCCTCGAATAAGACACATGGAAGCAAGTGATTGGCTTCGGGAGATGGCGGTCGAATATGATGTCAGCATGATGTGTTTGTATGAAGGACACATGGAAGTCATATTTAACATTATTAAGTGGCCTAATGGGGAAAATCCTAGTGAGACCTATCACCACTAAGGAGATGCCATGTGGTGATGATGCAAGAGCATGATTTCACCATAGAAGTATATCAGAGATTGGGGATTTTGTAACTCTGTTGTAATTGATTTTTGAGAAAGTTATGATACAAGGAGCTCCGATGTAATGGAACTTGGTCATGGACCCCAAAGGACCAAGGGAATAGTGAAGGGCTTAACACCTAAGTGCTATGGAGATGCCACAAGTATAGCAGAGGTTGGATAACTCATGACTCCTTCGTAATAGAATTTCAAGAAGGTTGCGATATGATGGAGCTATGATGTTGATGGGAATTTGGTCATGGAGCATAAAGAACCAAGAGAAAAGAGAAATAACACAAGGAGAAAGGCCCTCGGTAGGATCCCAAAGGGCTTGGTACCTAAGTGTTATTTTGTCAATCACAACACCTGGTCCTATGGTTGGAATGTGATAAGGGGCAAAGAAAAAGGGGCTAAAGGCCAGTATCAAAATATTGTGATTTTGTAATGTCCAACCTTAATAAACTTACGATATTCAGGACTCTAAAATATCAATACAAAGGTGTATGAATCTACCAATCACAACACCTGGTCCCATGGAGGAAAAGCAATAAGGGGCGAAGCAAAAGGGCCTAAAGGAAAATTAGAATATTGTAATTTTGTAACATCCTACCTTAGTAAAATTATGATATGTGAGGCTATGAAATTCCAATACAAGGGTGTATGGAACATGAATGAGTCAGAAGCTAAGGGTAAATGAATGTAGAAAAGTTGGTCAATGAAGTCAATGGCTACTGTCGTAGGCAAAAGATAAAGATAAAGATCATTGGATCAAGGTAGTAGTGACCATGCTTGTGCATGATGATTTAAATGGAGTCTGTTAGTGAGCTGAGACAAGCCATCCCTAAGCTTACTTGTGTGCTATGAGGAACTAAATGAAGATCATATCCTTAGGGACAAGATATTTTTTCACAGAAGGAACAAGAGCCCTTTTGGTGTGTGCAAGTTAAATAAGATTTAATTCTCAGCATGGAGAATCACACAGAGACCCATTCTCCAAATTAATTGCACTGCAGCCATAGTTGGTGAGTGGATGATTCCCATCCCCATGTTTAATGCAGTGGTAGAATTGAAGAAAGAGATGAAAGAATAGTATGGAGAAGCCAATGAGTACACTCAACCAGTGTGAATGGCAGAGTGATGACTGACAGAGACAATGTCAATCACTATGTTTCAATGAAACAAAACCCAAGATTGTAATTGAGAAATGGGGGAGGATAATTATTGTTGCTAACGAGCTGTGTGGAGAGATTTATGTGTGTGTCTATTTTTGTATGAGGCCGAGTGAGCATGTGTTGAAAATAAGAGACTGAGAGTGCCTATGCAGAAAAAAGAGACCCCAAGAGAGACATTGTTGTTATGTGAGGTTGAGTGAGCCTACCCTGCAAAGAAGAGTTTGACAATGACTATGGAATAAAAGGGGTCGAATGTTGAATGTATGATGATGAGAGCAGTGGGATGAGAATAGTATGATATTGCAGTGTGAACAAAGTGTTGAGAGAGTTGTGTGATAGTGAATACTGTCAAGTGAAAAAGCGAGTTGTTGTGGAGTGAGAAAAGGACAGAGTATTGCATAGGTTATGAGTTGACAATGAGTTGTTGTAGAGTGAGAATAGGAAAAGGTGTTGTGTAGGTTGTGAGTTAACAACAAGTTACTACAGAGAGAGCAGATGATAGTGGGTTGCATGTGCCAAAAGGTTGTTGAGGACAACATAGATGAAAATAGGCCAGAGGCTACCAATTACAATGAGCAACAACTTTTCTTTTGAGTGTGGGTTGGAGCCTACATATAGGAATTTGACGCTCCCATCTCTAGTGGGTGTATGAGAAGGATTAGGGGTTGCTCCCTCCTACAAGTTAGTGCTTTCATAAATCCAAGGAGATGCAAGTTGATGCTTGCAAAATATCCATGAAGTTGGTGTGTCAGATGGTTCTTCTAGTAGGATGATCAGGTGTCTACAAAACGAGGGACTTGGTGCTTCCCACTAGTGGGTGCTAGAAAAAATTGAAAGGGAGTGGGTGCTTCCTATGAGTGGTGGCTCACAAATAGATTGATGTAATAGAGTAGGTTCTCTTATTTTTATATCAATAACCACAACAAGCTTTGGTGGTTTTTTCTTGAAAGGGTTTCCATGTTAAACCTCTGTGTCTCTGCATGTGCTTGTTTCTCATGATGTGTATGATTGTATTGGTTGATATGGTTGTTTTTATGGTTTTTTAATGGTTTCCCTCATACAATGGATGATAAAATTTGAATTAGTAAATATAAACTAGCATAAAAGTTAAAATTAGCGTTAATATTGATTCATCCCCCCCTCTCAATATTAACATTGTTTCCAACAATTGGTATGAGAGCCAAGTTCCTTCAATAATAGCTTAATCTATCAAAGGTAGATAAAAGGGAAACAATGGCTAATGAATTTTACCTAACAAAAGAAGGACTTCCATTTTTAAATGTATAATACTATGAGATCTGAAAGATCATAATGAAATCCTACTTGATGGTAGTAAATGATAACATTTTGTTGGCTTTGATATATGAAGAGAGGAATGGCTTTACTACATAAGCCGAGGAAATCATCATGAAAGGGTTTTCTAAGAAAGATGTTGATAAAGTGAGGCATTGTGAGTCAAAAAAGGAAATGTTGGACAACTTGCAATTTCTATATGGAGCATAAAGCTACACAACTCAAGAGGAGGTCGAGGAACCTTGTTTCTCAAGTAGTAAACCTGAATATGTGAAGTGTGCTAATAATAAGAAGAAGAGAAGGAAGAGGAATAAGAAGGTATCCCAAAGGAAATATGCTCAAAGTATTTAATATATTTGTTCATGTGAGAAAACTACTAATGTTCACTCCAAAGGTGGTCAAGAAGAAGATTTGGATGAGAGGCTATGTCGCTCTGAAGGTAGGCTATTTTTCTATCATAATTCTGAAGAGATGGGTCACTTAGACATTAGATGTGCATATTCCTTCTATGAAGATAAATATAGTCATACATCTAGTGTTTGTGAAGAGAGGCCTATACTTGTAGCAATAGCCAACGAGGGTATCTCAGAAGAAGAATACAAATCCCAGGTTTTCTCATCCATAAGATAAAATAAGAGTTTCACTAGTAGTGATGAAGAAGGGATACCCATTAGACTTGTGGAAGACTCCATGGACACAAAGATTGTTTTAGATCTCTATGGTGGCTCATCCAACACTTCTGATAGTGAATAAAATGTTCTAGATGAAAGGATCTATTTGAGGAATAAGTTTTTCTCTGCTCTAAAAGATATCAAGGAGCTATTAGAAGAAAATATCAAGAAAAAGGAGAAGTTACACAAATACGAGCTTGAGAATGAGAAGTTGAAAAAAAATAGTTTGTCTAAATGCTCAATAAGAAGAGGCTAGCAGATTGAATGGAAGGATAAACATTCAGCTAGATGAAATAGAAGCTCACTATGAGAGACTATAATTTGAAGTAGTCTCACTCAGACACGACTTAGAAAATTAAAATAAAGAGTTGTCTCAATACCAAAATCTTGAGGAGAGAAAAAAGGCTTTGAATGAAATGCTTGTCAAACAAATATCCACACTCATCAAGGATGGTTTGGGTTTGGAAGGAGAATAAAGATCGAAGAAGGAAAAGACTAAAGGGTCAACTATCCAAGTAAGGGTAGTTGGAGGTTCCAACAACAACAAGGGAAAAGAGGCTAGCAGATTGAATGGAAGGATAAACATTCAGCTAGATGAAATAGAAGCTCACTATGAGAGACTATAATTTGAAGTAGTCTCACTGAGACATGACTTAGAAAATTAAAATAAAGAGTTGTCTCAATACCAAAATCTTGAGGAGAGAAAAAAGGCTTTGAATGAAATGCTTGTCAAACAGATATCCACACTCATCAAGGATGGTTTGGGTTTGGAAGGAGAATAAAGATTGAAGAAGGAAAAGACTAAAGGGTCAACTATCCAAGTAAGGGTAGTTGGAGGTTCCAACAACAAGAAGGGAAAAGAGGTTGTTGGACAACAATAGCAGCAAGGGAAGAAGCAACAACATGCTAAGGAGCAACAACAAGGAGAGCAATAGAAGAGAGTTGCTAAGCAACATGAAAGACTGAAAGGTAGTAGCACAATTTGCCACATAAGGTATATGAATAACCAATAGAGGTCCTTTCCCACTCAAGGACAAAGCCTCAAAGGGGAAGGTTTCTTCAGTTCTCAAAATACCTTTTATGGGTATTGTTTCTCTCGCAATAATTTTGGATGTAAAGCCATGGGCTGTACAAGAAAACAAGATATGTTGGGTAGCAGCAACCCAAGAATGCATAAAGAGGCTAGGACAAAACATGTTGACAATAAAAGAAGGCTTGACAAGGTAGTTGTCAAGAATAGTAACTCCTTTTCCCCATTCTTAATCCAAATTGAATGCTACAACTGTGGCAACTTTGGGCATGACGCAGCACACTAAAAACATGGGGAGAAAAAGTATGCTTCTCAACATATGCATGAAAATGTAACAAATCAGGATTTGAAGACAAGAAGAAATCATGGAATTGATGAATACAAGTTTGTCTTCAATACTCGGTGTCAAAAGTGCTAGATGAAAATATGAGGAAGAAATCAGAATAATAAATTTACTCTTGCTCTTGTAGCAAAACCCCTCTATAAGACAGAAAGGAAACAATAAGACTTGGATTAAGAAAGAGGACTTGAAGGAGAAGTTTCCTTTAGCCATGCCCAACCAAGAGAAAGCCCAAACATGGGAAAAGAAGAAGCTAGAAAGTAATGCTCCTGTTAGGACTTAGGCATTAAAGGTTTGGAAGAAGAAGGAAGATGATTTTCTCAGGGGAAGTAGATCCTCTATTTCTCTTCTAGGTTAATTATATACACAAAATTTCCAGTTATATGATAGACAATTATGCACTACACGTGCTACAATAATTATGCACTACACATGCTACAGTTGTAGATTGTCTATACACATGAGGGGAAGCAAAGTGACAGTGAACCAAGAGGTGCTCTATAAGATTAGATAATTCTTCCATACTTGCAAAGAAAATATTATTATTGCACAAATTCCACAATAGAAAACAAGTCACTATTTCATTATTGATACAATGTGTATATCAGCCTCCTAGGTGTTAAGGTAAAAGGTGTTATGCTTATAGTGCTAGAAAAAATGGACAAGAAATATCTGAAGCAGTGTGAAAGATAACAACAAAGGGAATAGAAATAATTAGGAACGTGATACATTGAATGAACATAACTACCATAACACTAACAGTAAAGTTTTGTATAACTTTTTAGAACAAAAATAGTTACTCTCTGAGCTTTAATTTTAAGAACCAAAGTATTAAACATCTTTTCTTTTGTGAGAAGGAAATAGATAGACTAGTAAACATAAATGGGCACCCATTGCAATCAAACACATATTTTATATAGTCAAGGAAGAATTATTCTGATGCCAAAAAGTAGAGGTGTACACCTGATTCCATAAGGCTTCAAGAATAAATTAGTTAAGACCTTATTTTTGCAAAGAAAATTTTATTATAAAGAAAGAAAACAAGGATTACACAAAAAAAGTTCTCAGTTGGGAATTCTCTCAACTCCATAGTTCACTTTGTGATAAAACATTAATGTTGGGGTTATGGTAAACCTCTAAACAATATTAAACAGACCAAATTCTTTCAACCCAGAAGACAGGGCGTACTATAAAGGCGTACTATAAAATCCCCAATCTTGAATTAACCCAACATTCCTAGAAACCCCAATAGTGGAATTTGTACTAACGTGTACCAAAATAATTGATGGAGTGTAACATTAGATACACACTCAACCTTTTGCTCTACCCAGGACGAGCTGAGGGTGAACAATGAATGATTCAATACCTGTAAAAGAGGGAATAGAGTAAAGAAAAGTAGTCAATAAATAAACTAGAAGCAAAATCTTTACGAGGGGTTTAAATCAGTAGAAGCGAATATAATTGGGTTACTTGGTTGGGACGAGAGACCAAATAAGGTAACGAGCCACATCCACCAACCAGTAGCTCGACCAAAGATAAAACAATGGAATGGGAAACTAAGTTGGCAGTGAATTCTCACGTCTTAGAAACAAGACATTCTTCCCCTGAGTTTAGAAACACAGTTAACTTACCTATCTTGATTTTCTTAACCGTATGTTGTGAAGGGGTGCACGAATGATGAAAGAGACCTCTAACATTCCTTAGGCTCGAAATGTAAAATAAACATAATAACAAAGAAAACAAAATTAGAAGAAACCTCTGTCCATAGGTGCGGAAAATCACAACAATATGAATTCAGGAACAAATAGATTAACTGCAACGAAAATATACTAAACTGAATAGTGAAGTTATGACTGGACCGAGGAAAGGAGTCATCTGTGTATTTAAAATAAGAGCAACCAGTTCCTCATCTGTGGCTGGTGGGCACAACACTTACTTCTGCGAAAAATGTGAACTTGGGTCATTCGAAGCTGACTATAAATGAAAATCCCTGAATCATTTCTTGGAGTATAATCAAAATGTAAATATATGTTGTAGAAAACTCACCTGGTAAAAACTTCCACGGATCTTGGTTTATAGCCAATGACTTGGGGGGCCAAGAAATCATGTGGAAAGGAAAATAACCAGAATGGCATAGGCTAAATTAACCAAAGATGGCAAAGGACAGGAAGCGAAAGCTTGAACCATAACCAGTAGCTATTAAGTTATAAAGATGAATTTTCTTGGAATGGCGTCACCCCTATAGTGGAATTACTTCCTGCTTTGTCTGCCACACTACAACAAGGGTAGAAAAAATTATTAATTTTTTTCATAGAGAAAACATAGATAATAAGCGATGAATTTCACCACTGAAATAGTGAAGGTTACCTTAATAATCACTGGAAGGTTCAGGAAGGTGGGAACTTGGACATTGTCTGAATTCATTACCTATGTGTGTCAAAAGGAGCCATAGGCCAAAGATGAAAAAAAATCTCTGCGATAGTGCCACCTGAGGGAAAAGGTATAGCGAAATGATACAACGAACAAGCATTTAGGATTTAGAGAGGATTAGGGTTTCAACAAATAAATCGTGACTCTTGATGGACCATCCTTACATCCACATTGTTCCCTACTTATCATGATGGTAACGTGGTCTCCGTGTGAAGAATACATAGGTGGAAGACCCTCATTTCCAGGTTAATCTTCCAAAGGAGAAGGATGCAAACTAGCATTGGAGTTAGCATATAACTCATGAAGAACGCACCAATTAAGAATTTAGATGTTAAATTTGTTTTAATATCCATCATGGTGGAAAAAATCTCATATATATATATATAGTGCTGACATTTATATGAAATAAGTGAATAACATTAAAATCCTTATGGGCGTACCACTTAACACGTGTCAACATCTATGTAATGGGCATGGAAGGAATAACATTAAACTAGATCCCTTATGTAAGGAGGGAGGAAAAGGGATTTAATAGGAATTGGGACATAATAATATATCATAGTGTATGTTTATTTGGTGAATGGGGGCGATGATTTTATAAACAAATACTTCCATAATATAGATACAAAAATATGTGGTCTTGATTTTTGAACTAGGTCACCTCCCACAAAACACAAAGGAATCAGAAAATGATAGTGACTTTTGGAATTATCATGATAGGTATATGAGGATAAGGAATAACCCTAGTGAAATCATTCCAAGGTAAAGTATTGAGTGCATAAATAGATATCTACATATGGGTAAGGGCATCATTGTCTAATTTTGTGGAAGAGATAGAATAGTACATCTGTAAACTTGTCCATTTATAATATGCATAACACAATTAAGCATAGCTATGTGAGTAAAAGATTAACAAACAAAAAAAAATTAGAAGTAAGAGTTGTGACATTCAAGTATCCCCTTTGCTTCTCCATCATTCCCTCAAGTGATCCATTCCTTTATAAGGCTTCATCATATAGGAAGATTCTTAATGAATTACTATAGCTAGGGAATCCCTTTCACATTCTCTAGTAACACCACACATTGGTCATAACATAACTCATGGGAGTTTGTACATATGACAATGTTGTACTATCACTACAATGGCCTCGTCCCTAGGGTATTAAGCTAAATTATGTTCTTGTTTCACTACTATGATGTAATATTGTAATTAGAATCATCTCTCCTTGTTGTATAGTTCATTAGCTCACCCATATCACAAGCATATAGTTCTCATGAGATTAATCATAATAAATTTAAGTTGAGATTTCAACAATTAATGCTTTGAACTGATACTTGTTTCTATGGTAATTATTAAAATCCCTTAATCCATAGCTAAAAATTTCAACTCATTGTTTTCATTGAACGAGCCCTCTTGTGCTCACATACCAATAAATATGTGACAAGTTTCTTCTCCCATCAATTACTTGCCCTTCCCAACCCAGTAAATGCCCATTCTAGGAAGTCCATGTACATGAGGGCTTTCCTACATGGGACCCCATTAGTTACTAACCCTTATGCGCCCAAGAAGGCCCTATTTTTGGTAGTCTACCTACCTTGGGTTTTCCTCCATGAGCCCCCATCAGTTAGTCACCCTTCCAAACCCAAATTACTCCCATTATAGGTAGTATACCTTTCGAGAGGTTTTCCCACATGGGGTTATTGTTATAGTATTATATATAGGTGGTGTTCTCACATTCTCAATTATATCATACATGGAATCTATAGCCAAGTACATTCTTGGCATGCTCCCCTACATTGCTTAAGGAGTCTTATAGTGAAGGTGTTGGTTATAACTTACTCCCATGAGGTAATAAATGTGCCGCAAGGATAAAATTCCACCATAGTGGTATTTATCTTAAGCTCCTTGCTACATTTTTTTCACAAGTGTCACATCTTTCAATTCCCATGAGAAATACGTAAAAAATCCAAACCATAATTTTTTAATTTCCTGAATGTTCTTTATTTAGAAATCAAATCTCATAAACATGAGACTTTTAGTCATCTTATTGGGCACCCATGCAAGTGGTGATAATCTATCCTGGTGGCTTCTATATTGCACCCCATTTTAGCACTCAACCTACATTATTATCCTTCAATCAACCAAGTAGTTTTGAGTATTCATACATATAATCTCTTCATTGTAAAAATTCACAACATCCCGAAGTGATCTCATAATTTTTACACATAATAATTTTATAAATATCCTCTAAATTTAAATAGATTAAATTAAATTTGTCAAAGCATTATATATGTGCATCACATTCATTCCAATAATCTATTCCAGTAGCCCCAAGGAGCAAAAAAAGAGAGATGTATATCATCAAACTCATGAGAAATTTAGCTCTCCATTTTTTTGGATGCATTACAAAATTCATTGCAATATTTTCACACTAAATGCTTCGTTCTTTAACCATACTCCTTCATGGTCATTCATGCCACAAATGCATTAGTTGTGAAAAAAATTTATGCTAAATTCAACTGAAAGAAATTCTTAACAAATTCCTTTCCTTAATATTCAAGTCCTTAAAGAAAGTCCTTCGGAAGATTTAGAGTCTGAGGTTAAAGAGGCGGAAACATTTTCCCTAGCTGTGCTTGGCATGACACATGAAGCCATTTAGAAGATGGGAGACTCTTGACACAAAAAAAACAAGGAGGAATTTCCAAGTTCAGATCCAAAGTAGAAAACGTACAAGAAAAAAGGACTTGAGGATAAGGGAAAAGAAGTTCCATGTTAGGTGCCCCTGTGAGAAGGATAAGTAACCTCAATCATTGCTACAGTCGAAAAAAATAACATCCCATACTGCTGATTCCCCCAGAGTAGAGAATCCACTCCGACATCCTTTGAAACTTCAATGCTTTTGATCTCTTTCACACCATAAGCAGGAGCACCCTCCCCTAAGCCCGTTGGTGTAGTTCTCCACCCCGTTAGATCTGAAGCTTGGCCCAACTTTGTTTGTACAACCCACTCTAGTTTTTAGTTAACTAGGAGCCATGAAGTAATTCATCCTTGAATCACCCAACCCTGTTGAGTCACCAATATTCCTCAAGTTCTCGTTAGGTCCCGATACAATCTACTTGGGGTTGAAAGGAAAAGAGTAGTTGTTAGCAAAATGTTCATATTTATGGCATGCATTACATATGTATGGAATCACTTCATAAGCCAGCTCCACTAACCACTCCTCCTTACATATGTTCATGTTCATGGGTTGGTAAAGCTTTTGGGTGAGGTCCAAATTTACAAGTATTCTCGCCACCAAGAAATACTTGGTTTCCTTATAAGAGTATTATGCCGCTAGAAATATTTCAAGGGTATTCCCTATGTTGGTGAAGCCTTTTGTATTCCACATGTGTGCAAGTAGACCCAAAAGGTGGAACTAGACTGACATAATTTCCATTTTCTCCCGCCGAGCATCAAACAGGGGAGTCAATGGTTTGAAAGCAACAAGAGTGGAGTCAATGAACTATGCCTCTTATTCTATCTTCTGAACATCCTCCTTAGACTGACATATGAGTTGAGTCAAACCATTGACTAGACGACGGGCATCAGGAGGGGCCATAACCTTGCCATTGATGTTCAAGTCACACCACTTCTCCAGGGTACTAATGCTAAAAATCCTTTTTCTCGCCCTTCTAACAAAAGATTTTTCTGCCACCTCTACAACTTTAGACATTTCCACATCATCAGCAATAGAGAGACAATATTGTATAGGACCATCTTCACTCTTCAATATCTTTTCTTTCCTTTTCTCCTTCTTTGTACTCCTTTTCCCACCAACCTGAACCTGTGGAATGCCCTACTCTTCATCTTTGGAACACTCCACAAGGGTTGAAGGGAGGGTTTCTCCTTGAAGTGTGGGTAAAAACTGAGCACTAATCTCCACCGGGCAGGGCTTTGTATCCACTTCCATATGAAAGGGGAAAGATTCAGAACCCGTGCCCTCATGCCTGGTGATCCTCTAAGGATCTAGTATCAAATCCCCTTGAATTTCCACATATCCCTAACCTGCTTCACTAGGGAGAGTACCTCGAGACCCAAATATGTCTGAAAGATCCCCTTCACTCGGAGAAGAATCGACCCACTTTCTCACGGTCATGTATTCTTCACACAAAAAAATACCCTCAGAAACATTGCCTTAGATAGGGGGTAAATGGAAAAAGCACTCAGAGGGTCTCACTGAGGATGAAATACCTGACAAGAAATTTGAACCAACAAAGGAAAAGATTGGCTCCTTGAGGTATTCAGCGACATACGTGACAAAACATGGAGACGAGTCCAATTGTGGGTGAAACCACAACCTTGGAATCAAGTTTAAATCCTCCATCGAGCTCAGAGCCCTAGAAAAAAATGGCACGACAAACAAAGACCTCTCCATTGGACTTTCTAGTTTATAGTCCACAAGGTCCAAATCCATCGGCATTAGAAACAAATATGCCATCTTATAAAAAATAGTGGGTAAGGAAATAAACTTAAGGCACTAAGAATATAGAGAGATGGGAGAGAATCTAGGAAAAATCTAGGTGAAAATAGTGAAAACCTTAATGGTGAACACTGAAGCAGTTGTATGTTTGACCCAAAACCCCTAAGAGATTAACATCTAAGGAAATGAACACTTGTCGATCTAAGGCACCGCGAGGTCAGAACCCTCCCAGATTGATGCGGTCTCGTAATTAACCTTAGCCTCCTTCGATATATTCAAACCCCTAACCACTTGAAATTCACCATCATCTCTCCCTCTTAGTATAGCCATGTCAATCATATAATTATCACATTAAATAAATAATCATTACTTTTTCAAACCAAAAATATCATATATAATAACAACAACTTTTGTATTATGACAAGATTGACAACATATATGATCACATTAAATAAATAATCATCACTTTTTCAAACCAAAAATATCATATATAATAACAACTTTCGTATTATGACAAGATTGACAACATATATGAGATGAGTTGTTTGCTTTCTAAAATTTGAGGAGTCAACATGAAATTCATAGTCGTCAAAGATATGTTTTGCCTATAATGGAGAAAAGGTCAATAATTTCACCTACAAAGAGAAAATCTAAGTGGTCGTACATATTCAGAAAAATTAAAACACCTAAATACAAAATACAAATTGGACAATTGAATCGGGATTGAGAATGGTGCGCATTTCAATCCTTTTCAACTTTGCATAGCGGTTTCTGCCGACCTTGTAGGTATCCCAAGACAAAGTACAATATTCAAATATCATTAAAAACATTAGGAATTATGGATCTTTGTTTTTAACCATAACATAGTATTAAGGTAATGCACAAATATTTGTGCTTCTAACCTTTTGTTTATGCGAAGTATTTCAAAAGGATTGATTATAGTTCGGCCATAGACATGGTATCATGTTAATATAGTTTTTTTAATTAGCTATTATGAGTATTTATGATAAAATTGTGGGTGTTTAGGGAAGATTGTTTCAGAGATGTTTTATTTTGAAAAAAAAAAGAAATATAATATTAAATATTTAGAGTGTTTTCATTTTAATACAGTAAAAC